>PVLD010014717.1:0-51269 GCA_004027595.1 Dinomys branickii | reverse complement strand
TGTCCCAGTAGCGCGTTCTCTGTCGGGTTCAGGAGCTGAAGCCGTTCTTCCCTCCACACTCGCTCTCTCGGCTGGTCATCTTCTTCCCGGAAGTCCTTATTTCTGTCTTCATATTGTTATATTTCATTGTTTGGGTGGTAATCCTCTGGGAGGTTCTCTCTCTGCTGCCTACCCGGTCGCCATCTTCCCGGAAGTCCCCATCTCTTTCTTCTTGAACTCTGTATGTCTTTGCTTTCCTAAACCTACATACTTCTACATACTTATACTCTCTCTTCTGTTTTCTGTCTCTCTTAAAAGTGTATGTTTGGGAGTTTAGCCCAAGCCTGGCTCAGTATTGTCTTCAGTGGAAATGTCAAAGCAAGACAGTAATTTGATTCCATCTTCTAGCTTCCTTTTTTTCTCTCCTTTTACCATCTTTCTGCAAATTTACTCTTTTTGCTTCATTACTTAGCCACTGACACAATCAAAGGATTACAACTGAGAACACCACCAGGGCTGGAGACCAGGCAATGTCTACGTATCCAACTAGCAACAGTCCTCTAGTGAAGAACTCCCCCTTCAAAGAAAACAGATTACACCAGCGACTTCTAATTTTGAGTTTTTGGGACTATACATACTGACTGAGATAAATGGATACTGCATTAAATATTTTTCCCCACAGATAGTATGATGATTAATCTCGTCAACTTTATTGGTCTGTGAGCCACCTAGGAGATTAGGAGAGCACATTTCTGCATGTGTCTGATGGGCCAGGCTGACCTAACCTTGAGTATTATACCTGATCCTTGATCCCTTCCTTTCTGATTTTTTTCGTTTTTTTCTTTTTTTCTTTTTTAAAAGTATAAAAGAAAAATAAACAGAAAAACCTAAAAAAAAAAACAAACAAAAAAAGAAAACATTAACAAAAAGACACAAAGTAGCACAAGAACAGTACAATCAAAACTGAATTATAGACGAAGTGAGAGTGAATTAACAATGGTTGTTGTATTACATATTGATAACTTCAAAGTGTATGCTCCTGAAAGCACACATAGACATACAATCTTGATCAAACAATCAATCATGAACTGTTCCTTACCTTAAAGTGACATAAGTCAATAGTGGCACCATGTTAGCCAGCCTGCATATACATGCATAGATACATATTTGTCCCTTTCTTCCTTTTCTTCTTCCCCTCATCCCATTTGCTCTTTACTTTTGAGCAGATTCCCTTCATACCTCCTAATTTACATTCCCACTTTCAAATTCTTACACCATGATATAATATGTTGCTTGCACATGTACCTCTGATTTATTTCACTTATGAGTATGGTGTCTAATTGTGACCATTTTCCTTTACAAGCCTCAAATTTGTCTTTATAGCTGAGTAATGTTCCATTATATAAAAATGCCACATTTTTTTTATCCAGTCCTCTGTGGATGGACATTTGGGTTGCTTCCACAATTTAGCTATTACAAATGGTGCTACCATAAACATGGGTGCACATATATTGCAGTGATATGATGCTTTCATATCTTCTGGGAAAATACCCAGAAGGGGAATAGCTGGGTTGAATGGAACCTCTAGACCTACTTTGCTAAGGAATCTCCAAGCTAATCTCCATAGTGGTTTCACCAGTCTGCATTCCCACCAACAGTGCAGAAGAGTTCCTATTTCTCCACAGCCTTGCCAGCATTTGTTATTGGATGATTTCTTAATGCTGGTCAATCTTACTTGAGTGAGATGAAATCTTAATGCTGTTTTTATTTGCATTTCTTGAATGACTAAAGATGTAGAACATTTTCTCATATATTTATTCGCCGTTTGTATTTCTTTATCTGAGAAGTATGTATTCATCTCAGATGCCCATTTCTGGATTGGGTCTTTGAGTTTGGACAGGTGCATGTTTTTTAATTCTTTGTATGTTCCAGATAGAAGACCTTTGTCCGAGGGACAGCCACCTAGGATTTTTTCCCAGTTTGTGGGTTTTCTTTTCACTTTGCTGGTGATTTCTTTACATGTGCAAACACTTTTCAGTAAGATGAGGTCCCAGTTATTGATTCTTTGAAGTGTTTCCCTTGCAGTTTCATTTTTGTTCATGAACTCTCTGCCTACTCCTATATCTTCAAGATTTTTACCTACTTTCTCTTCCAATAGATTTAGAGTTTTTGTTTTAATATTGAGATCTGTGATCTATTTTGACTTGAGTTTGGTGCATGGTGATAGACTTGGGTCTATTTTCAGTGTTTGGCAAGAGGCAAAGCCAATTTTTCCAGCACCATTTATTAAAGAGGCTATCTTTCTTCCAGTGAGTTTGTTTGGCCCCTTTGTCAAATATTAGGTGGTTGAGTGTGTTTGTGGTTTTGACTGTTCCTTCCAGTCTGTTCCATTGATCCTCAGGTCTGTTTTATAGCCAGTACCAGGTTGATTTTATTACAGTAGTTTGTAGTATAATTTCATGTCAGAGATTGTGATTCCAGCTGATTTGTCCTTGTTGCCCAGGACTGCTTGGGTCTCTTTTGGTTTCAGATGAATTTAAGGCATGTTTTCTCTAGATCTGTGATGTATGCTGATGGTAGTTTAATGGGAATTGCATTGAATCTGTACAACAATTTTGGTAGTATGGCCATTTTCACAGTGTTGGTTCTTCTTAACCATGAGCAGGGAATGTTTTTCCATTTATTGAAATCCTCATTGATCTCTTTTTTCAGAGTACTGTAGTTTTCTTTGAATAAATCTTTTACATCCTTTGTTTGATTGATTCCTAAATATTTCAATTTCTTGGATGCTATTGTAAAAGGTATGGTTTCTTTAATTTCTCTGTCAGTCTGTTTGTTGTTTGTGTACAGGAATGCTATTGATTTTTGGGTGTTCACTTTGTATCCAGCTACTCTGCTGAATTTGACTTCTGATGTTTTTCTTTCTGCCATCTTCTGCAGATCATGAGTTGAAATGCTCTCCTCTACCATGGCCCAGTGCTGTGGTCCTTCTGCTTTGTTCTCAGTTGGCCATGGGTTGAAACCTCTACAAAATGAGTAAATCCTTCTTCCTTCATGTCCTGTACACCAGACAATGGAAATCTAGCTAATACAGATGCATGAGAATTTAAATACAGAAAAGTAGTGAATGTATTTTTAAATTTTAAACAGACTGTCAATTAGCCTCCTAGGCTAGCCTCAAATTTGTGATCATCCTCCCTCAGCCTTCTGAGTAGCTGGGATTATAAGCATGTGCCACCATACCCGGTACATAAGGTCATTTTTAAGTATAGCAAAATATGATATATTTGAGCAAACTGAAGTGATGAACAACAGAACATTACAAACGACAAGTTATAGAAATAACCACAACATATAAAAGTGACAACTGGTTTATATTTGAACATACAAAGCATCACGTAAATCAGTAGAATATTCACTAAGCAAATATTTATTAATCAATAATGTTCCTATGATGCATTGTTAAGATACATTAAAATAATTCTATATGAAGGAGGAGGAGTATGAAATATTTATGTACCAGGCAGATGCTAGTCAACACACATTCATTCTCTCCTCAAGTGCCTCTATATTTTATCCTATTTAGTCAGACTTTGTTGATTCAAGAAAAAGTATAGATGCTTTATTTAAAAATTTTACTTATTGTTACGTATTTTGGCTGAATTTCTCCATTTTGACCTTGGATTGGTATCAATACCGTATTACTTAATACTATCAGCCCACGTCACTCTACCAAGCTGTGCTAAAAGACAATAACAACAACACAATCATTATAACTTAGAAAGTGTTATTAAGAGTCAAGTCCCAAGCAAAAAGCTTTATCTATATTATCTTATATAAGATTCACAGATTACCTATAATTAAAAAATATTATTAACCCTGTTTTATAGAAGATGAAACTCAGTTTCCTAGAATGTAAAGTATGCCTTTTACTTTACATAGTGTCAGATCTAGAGACATATCTAGGCCTACCATGCTCCAAAACAACACTTCTCTTCTGACTCTGTACAGTCACTCACTGATTTTTTAATTTTAGTCTGAAGGACAAACTCCAGATAATGTACATTTGATATATTTAAATAACCTCCAAACATTTCCACTTCACAGGAATATCTCTTATTAGTGGGAAAAAAATTTAAAGTCAACAATATAGTTCATATCTATGGAAATAGACTTTTATATAAAGTACAGACATTAGCTGAATAATGAATATTATAAAGCTTTCACATGTTTCTGTAATTTATGATAATAAACAAATGCGCAATGACACTTAAGAACAAGATAGCCCCTTCAGACTTGCGTAGGGAATATTCTTCAGGGAAAACTGGCAGGTCGTCCTCTAGGTACTTTACCTACATTTGCAGAACTATTATTATTCAGGAAGACATAGGAGTACTCTAAAGCATATTGTATTCATATATACAATATTTATAATTTTTAAACAGAAGCGCATCCATGTATATAAGATCAAGTCTGTACAAAAAGGTAGTCTAAATCCTCCTAGAAATAGGATTTATGGTAAAATAGATCTGTGAAATGCATTTAAGTGGATAAACTTCTTTGTGGCACCAGGAATTGAACTCAGAGCCTTGTGCATCCTAAGCAAGCACTCGACCACTGAACTACACCGCCAGACCTGAAACTGTTTTGGGGTGTGCATTACTTGGTTTCCTCACTGCCGGACAGAATATCTGACATCTAAATGTAGAGCAGGAGTGGTTTATTTGCTCATAGTTTCAAAGGTTTTATCCCATGGCTGCCTGGCTCCAAGGCAGAAAGAGCATGTTAGAGCAGTTGGCAGAGGAAAACTGCTCAGTCCATGGTAGACAGGAAGCAGAGCAAGAGGAAGGGGCCAGGCACAGTAATTCATCCTTCCAAGTCATGTAGCCAGTGACCTGCCTCCTCAACCAGGCGCACCTCCTCCGAGCACATTCAGATGTGAACTCAACAATAAAATAAGCCATGAATGAATACAGTATGCCCATGACCCCATCACCTTCCCAATGCCTTGCCTATGAACACATGAGACACTGCAGGGAACTTTTAGATCTGAACCACAGCACAGTCATAGCAACTCCAAACTTGTGTTCCCCATAAAACGCTAATCGGTGTCTAATCGCCTGCCCCGTGTTAGCTCTGTGACTGCTGTGGTGAGTAAAACCACAGGATGGAGCCTGCATATCAGAGATCTCAGACCCTCAGTACCATACTATGCTTTAAAAAAAACAAGTGTCAATGATATTTATCAGAGTAAAAAATAAAGTAGGCCTTGGTACTGTCTAAAAATTCATTCTGTTTGACTTTAGAAACAGATATTTTCTGGTAGTTTCAAAATATGGCAAACACCGTTTCTACTCTCTCCTTTGATAGGTGAATTCTTTGTCCTTTATTGAACACCAGTGGGTTACCATAAATAGAACACAGCCAAGCAAACTGTTTCTTCCAAGGCTGGGCCACAGAAAATGACAGAGCTACCTTTTTGTTTGTGGATAAACTTGCTCTTGCTGGCCTGAGCCATGTTAGAAGCCAAGGATAAGGAATCCAGGGACACATGAGGAGGATGTCTGTCATTTAAAGGCTTTGCAATAGACTGACATAGATAAACCTAGACTTAGTGATCATCTCAGTCCAGGAACCATCAAGTGAAGCCTGCCGTGGATTCTAATCCCCTCCATCGTGTATTATCCCATCATTCACAGGCTCTGTGCTCCAGCATTATGGAGCAGAACCATACCTCCTCACTGTAGCCTCTCTGACTTTTTCAATGTAAAGTCTATAAAAATAATAGAACTGTTGTAAGGACCATGTTTGGAATAGTTTATTATGACTTATTAGATCTAACCAAAACATTTCAAAGTAGAAAATTTAGGAAATTAATAAAAGAAACAACAATATAATAAAGTAGAATACTACAATGTAATAATATTATTTATTTGTGGTATTCATATAAATGTATTCATACAATTAAGTCTAGCATAGTATAGGCACAGCAAAGCAAACCAAGCTTTAGTTTACATACTGATGACCATGTCCTGGAATTGGGACATGTTTCTTGAAATCTTGAGTTGTGGGTTTGTAGCTATAACATGAAGGTAATAGGTTCAATCTCATTGGAACTTTGTGAAGTTGAAATCAAGTAATGCTGCAATTTATTGAGCCCAGTAGTTAACTCATAATTTTTATGATCAGTTATTATGTATATATCACATTCTGTGTGCAGTCAGGTAATCCCATTTTTCATTTCTTGTAAAATGGTGAGCATTTCTCTAGGTGTGGAAGACACAGAGACATGCCCTTGGGATCTCTGGGTAGCTGACCTTAGCCAAGTATTTCAAGAGCCACTGAACAAGAGAGCCATGGCCATTCTCTTCTTAAGAGTTGTTGTCAATCCATGATCAAGTGAGCTCAGAACAGCCCTGAACAGCACTCTTCTAGAAGGCAAGTTTTGCTCTGGAGCTTCACCATAGACTAACAGAAAATTTTATCAGATCTGCAGTGTGGTCTGACAGCCTCTTTTTTTTTTTTTTTTTCTTTTTTGCAGTTCCTGGGATCCAAATCACAACCTTGCACCTGCCAGGCAGGCACATATTGCACTGAGATATATCCTCAGCCCTAGCCTCTCTTGATCAACCTTGCATTCCCCTTTGTCTTTCAAAGGTACCACTTCTAAATAATTCCCTTGTACTTTTAAATTCTTCTCAGAGTCTGTTAGTGAATTCAAATGGCATTCCATATCATAAAATGTGCTTCTGAATCAAGTTTAAATTGAGCCAAAATGGACTTGCACATAATTCTATTGATTTTGAATACTGTGCTTTTCTTAATACACCATGTTATTCCAACATGACTTATTTACTTACCTTTCATGCTTAAGCTTTGGTCACATATTCCTCAACTATAAAAAGGAATTGTCTCATACCTGTAACATCTATTCTACAAAGTTGGAGTAGAGATCAAATAGTACAGTATATGTGCAAATGACTGCAAACAGAAGTGCCTTGCAGGGTATGTTTGTACTTTCATTGAATATATCACTCCTAAGATTGACTCACCTCCATAAGAATATTCACCTTATGTCTCAATCTATTCTGCCAAAGAGATATGAAATCTGAAATATCTCAATTTCTTCATCCTTAAGACTTCAGATTTAGGATAAATTGTTTTGTGAAATATGCTTTCTAGTTCTAAAGTTCCCTGAAGTGTCACATCTAACTCTAAAGCAGAATAAAAGAAGAACTAAACTTGATGTGGAGACAAAATCTAGTTTCTGGGTGTGAAAATGGAAATATATAAATATATGCTTTATATTGGATTAGTCAAACCTTTTTGTTTTTTTCTCCTTGGGAATCCAATTTATCTAGTATAACAGTTGTTACAGTCTGTTTTCATTGTGAAAAAAACCCAGTTTCTAGCTTTTGAAGAATATTATGGCTTCTTCTAGGACAAGATACTATGCAAGGATTCAGCAGAAAATGGATTGTATTTAGTTTCAGGCATCAAAATTTAATGGACAAGAGCTTTTTGGTGCAAAATAGGCACCCTCAATGAAAGGTTCTATTCATCAGTTACAAAAACAAACACAAACACCAGGGCAGGTGTAGACCTATTCAACTCTTACTGAAGAAGTTCTGATTTTATCTTTACAAAAGATATCAACTTTTAAGGGTTTTATTGTGACAAAAATAGCTTGCTTGTAATCTTGAAGAGAGAAAAAAATGAGGGAACACATCTTTGATTGAGTACCTACACTGTCTTCAGGGTAATGACTCAAAATTTACTTTTGATCTGCTCTTTCTCTGTACTTTTGCTGACCTTCCTTTTATCCACAGTTTTCTGTAATCTCTTGCTCCTGGTGGGCAGTTCCAAATGGCTGAATATACTCAAATCGTTTTACCCAGTAATGACCCCTCAGGGAGCCGTTCATCAGAGTCTCTGCGGTATGGGAAGAACGCAAATGCACAGGGTTTGAAACAAATACGAACACGATAAGGCCTTTCATTTGTTTTGACTTCCAAGATGTTACTTATTTTAAGATATGGAGAACATGTAAGCAGAGTATAAATTCTTGTGCTAGCCAAAGGGCAAATAACTTGAAACAGTGTGAACAACATTGTTGGAGAAACTTGCCTATGATCCCGCCCTTCCCCAGATACTCTTCAGTTCTTGGCTGTTTTAGGAAAGGAATCAAGTTCTTTTCCTCCATTTCTCCACTTCCACTTATTTGTAAGCCAGTTTTGTGCCTTTTATCCCTGAAAAATTCGTGAAATAGATTTTAAAGAGCCTGATAATTTTCTTTTAAAGAGAGAAAAAATCCATGAAAATGATATAGAAGTTGAAAACCAGAAGCTAGGAAATTAACAATGGTTATTATATTGTATATTGTTATCTTCAAAGTAGTTGCCCAGATTACAAGATACAGGCATGTAAGATTGATCACACAATATAAGCACTAACTGCTCCTCTCAATGAACTATAATTTTCTAATTTCCAATCTAATGACTAAAATGGGTTATTATCTTGTCTAGTAGAGTTCTAACTGCATTCATTCTTTTGTGCAAACATATTTATTATTGTATGTGGACCAGGGCTGTTCTAAGTGTCCAAAATAAAAAAATATGTAATTTAAATCAGATTATGAATTTATTATATGTATTATCACTATCATAGATAATGAATAGATCACAAGGGGGAATAGATGCATATAGCTTGTTTATGAAAAAAGTGGATTAATAACAAACATTTAATATTAGAAACCATATAATTTATAATTCTCTGAAATTTGAGTCAATACTAACTTATGTTCTTGCATAAAATTGGTATTCTGGAGCAATATAGATCGCTTCTGAGTATTATGCATTCATTTACTGCAGCCTCCAGCATCTCCTCTTGTATATCGAAAACATTGACTTGGAGTATTATTCTTCAGTTCTGTGGGACATATTATCTAATTTATCTATCTATCTATTTATTTATTTACTTACATATTTATGTTACTACTGTTTTTCTAAAGATGCGTGGGATTGTGACTGCTAATTTAAAGGGAGATATTTAACCAGGGAAGAAAGTACAGAATAAGGATCATATACAGTATAATTTAAATATGAGATACTTAAGTACTAAAAATAGTACCTTAGAGAAACACCAACCCCAACATAAGAAAGGTCAGAGAAACTTTTGCTGGAAACAGTGCTGAGTAATGTACGACTTGAAAGATAAGTGGTATTTTCAGTTAACATCTTATTAGTTTTGCATTGAGAACATGTTAATTTTCAAAGAAATTATGGAACACTTACTAAGAAATGTGAGATATATATCATCTCAATGATCGTTCAAATTTATGAACATGAATATTCTGTTCTTTCTTAAATTAGGGACATAGTATTAAATAGCATTTAAGAATTACCATGAAGTAAAGAGGTTAAGCATGCACAAAATGGAATTTTCTTTTTAGAAGTTTTATTTTACTTCATCTTCAAAGATTTTCCTAGTCTCTTGACAAATTCCCATTTGGAAATTATGCAGCCTTTAATGAAGAAATTTTATTTGTACAAATATTTAAGTAGCAACTTGAATGTTTAAAAATTAATTCAAGCTAATGACTCTTTTAATCTCTTCTCTGAATCAATGGTTCTCAACCAAAGCTGATGTTACTTCCCAGGGGCAATGTCTAGAGGCAGTTTTGGTTATCATAATTGGGATTAAGGGTAGTGGCTACTGCTACTTCCAGAAAAGAGGGCATAGCTGCCTCTAAACATTTTATAGTGCACGGAATAGCCAGCCACAACAACAATAAAAATCATCCCATCCAAAATGTCAGTGAGAAAGCTGAAGAACATTGGGAAAAGTGATCCAGCATTTTGAAACTGTGAAACACTTCCTCTAGGTCTTGGATTGTAGGACAGCTGAACAAGAGTATCTCAACTTTTCAAATACATTCGTAAAAAAGGCAAACTGAAATCAGAAAGAATATAACCATAGACCTCTGTAGAGGAAGAACTTAGGTCGAGAGAGCAAGCTAGATAAAGATTGAATTTCATTTCCCCCTGCCGTGCTCCTGCCATTTGTAATAAATACATAAAATGACTTCTTCAGAATGATTGGAATGAGGTATTGTTATACAAAGGAATAAATGACCAACTCAGTTTCAGTATATGTTTCTAGCATTGAAATACTAAAGTAAAAATTGACAAATCAAAATGCTGCTTTTAATGCACAAAAGAAATTCCATTAAATGGCTTAGCTATGTATTGGGTGAGAATTATGAGTCAGGTTAAACTGGATGACCTAACAGGCTCTAGTTCATTCACATTCTCATTTAAGAGGTTCCAAGCTATATTAGGAGTCTCAGTTCTTCCTCTTAAATACTTGGGGAGATCCTAGTTCTCAAAGTATAATAAATAAATATCTAGAATTCTAACGAGAGAAGGGCTAAGAGTAACCACTCACTCTTTCATTTTCCCAATTTTAGTACAAGGAGATATGTGATAGTTTATGCAAATCAAATTCACTGGATTTATGTTTAAACTCCTGATTTAAAATATATTGAGTTTTGCAAAACTGACAGGAACCTTTAAGGAATTCCTGTGCAGGAAACACTTACACACATTACCAGTTTAAGAAGGAACACCTATGGAGGCAGAGCAGCATGTTGTTCTATCCTCTGCCTTCTTGTAAACCAAACTTGCACTCTAGTCACACATGAAATAAGTTGATCACAACATTTGGGTCATATAAAACATTGTTTGAAATATAGATCTATTTCCAAAAAGCATATCCTGTTTGACCAATTTATTAATGATGACTTCTGTTTAAATATATTATTTCTAAACAAATACATGTATTTTGGTGTTAATTTTATAGAATAACATGATATACCAAGAATCAGTTGATCTAAACAGACAACCCACTTGCTTGGTACTTTTTAGATGATTTACCCTTATCCTTTTAGAAGGCGATAATTCCAAAGAAATGGCACAATTCTGTGTCTTCCCATGGCGATCCCTGATATAACTACTGTGCAATTAATGTTGTTTTAAATTCAAACTCAGTAATAATAGTTAACTGGGGCAGGAGGATCCTTGTGAGTTTGAGGCCAGCCTGGGCTACAAAGTGAGTTGTAGACCAGCCTGAACCGCATAGCAAGACCCTGTCTCAAGAAGACACACAAAAAAATGCATGTGCTATCTGTTCTTTATTTTGCTAGGTCACGAATGTTTACTTTTAAAAGCTCTAAACCACCTATGAAATAATTTCATTTATTCTATTTCACAGAAAACGTAATTGAGAAGTTGATGGAAAGTATACTCTACCTAAAGATACACAGCTAGTAAGTCTCAGAACTGAAATATGAATGCAAATAGTTTAGTTTCTAAGCAGTCAGTCTTTTCATAAATACATAGTATCAATAAATTTCAAGTATTATTTTCACATACGTGTGGATCTTACTTAATTCCCAAGAATGCTCATTAAAGATTTTTTATAGGTTCTGAATCTGAGGAATCAAGAAAAAATACTGATTCATAACACTCAAAGTTCACACATTATGTGTTTATTTTATAGTTTTTTTTGTTGCTGTACTGAGAATCAAACTCAGGACCTTGCAGTTGCCAGGCAGGCACTTATGCCACTGAGGCATAACCACAGCCCTAGCAGACCATGTGAAATATGCGAATAAACAAATAATTATAAGGATTGTGATAAAAGATAAAGTAAACTTGGACTTTTTTGGAAACCAAAGTTGGGCACAATAAAATATTTTGGGGAACTCAAGAAGACTTAAGACATTTCAATTTTTTTTGGCTTCAAATAAGTAATAATTTTATAACAGTAAAAGAAAAAAAATATTTTAGCTAAAGACAATACAAGAACAAAAACAGAAGTGTAAAACTGTCTGGCTTAAAGAATGAAGTAATCTAAAACTACTCTTCAAACTGTAGCCGAAAAACATTCAAGGCAAACTAGATTTAGAGAGAAGCACATTCTGCTTCTGCTAGTTAATTTCATGTGTCAACTTGATTGAACTAGGAGATGCTCAGATCATTGGTAAGAGATTTCTGGTTGTATCTGTGAGGCTGTTTTTGAAAGAGATTAGCATTTGCGTTGGTAGAAAGTGTGACAATGATTGCCCTTTTCAATGCAGAAAGGCCTTATTCCTGGGATATGGGCCCAAATAGGACAAAAGGTTCAGAAGGTATAAATTTGCTACTGTTTGAGCTACGACATCTATCTCCTGCCAACAGCCATATTTAAATTGAGCCTCTAATCCTGATTTGGGCTATAAGACCTGAACATTGAGCCTTACTATATAGTCTTAGGCTGTCTGCTTCAAATTTACCTAGATTCTTTGGTAAAAATTTAGATCCCAAGTACATAGTAGATATACGAAATTACTTTGGGAAGAGAGGAAAATATCTGTTTCAAATATTTAGTCACTGTCCAATTCTCATATACATTAATTAAGTTGAAAACTATTAGGGTGAGGAAATTGCAGAAAAAATTTGAAAAGTGTTTTCAGAAAAATTACAGATTAAGAGATCTTGAATTTCTTATTAGGAATTTGAATTTTAATATAGAGGCAATGGGTACATAGACGGTTTAAACATAGCATTCACATAATAGATACATAATAGATTTTGTCTCACACAGATCATTTTAGAAGCAATGTAAAAATTAGGGGCATGACAGAACATCTTGTATGAACTATTTTACTGGCAGGTAAAGTACAAAATGGAACAAAGTGTATGATGCAACTTTTCCTTAGCAATGAAGAACATGAACAAAGAACAGTGATGTTTGGGAGACAGAAAGATACAAAGTGGGTTCCATAGTAGACTATGATTGCTCTGAATTTGCACATGAAATACTTTTCTGACCCAGAACAAAAGATGAAAGAAAGGGAAGTGTCTCTGGGCTAAGAGTGGATACCATAATTCTTATAACACAAAACGGTTATGATTTGCAATTCAGGATAACTGAGAGAGAAAAGAAGTTTCATAGATAGGACTTCAAGGTCTCCATGGTGATTGATCATAACTCTTTGTATTGGGCTGCTGTGGTGCAGAAGGACTGGAAAATCTAGGAAAGACCATTTAATTTATAGCTCAAGGTATGTGCTAATATGCACTACTGGGAGATTTGGGGGTTCCAGTGAGCCACAATAAAGAGACTCCACCAGGTAGTTCACCCATTCAGATGAGTTGCTACACAGCCTTATCTTAGCAGCAGTAAGGACAGTATTCAAAAGTGAGGACCACACATATGGCAATCAGCTAAGTTCATAACAGTCAAAGCAAACATGTGCCTGTTTTTTGTTTTTGTGTTGGCCACATCGATGACACTTTAAATTGTACAACCCGTCATGCTAGGTCTACCTTGTATGACCGGGTACTTTTCAGTAATCACATTGTCTTTGCCGTCATTAGAAAGAATAGAGCTGAGGTTTACTGTTTTTAGCACCACTGCATGTTAGCCCTAAAATTTTGTTTTGCTTTTGCTCACTGGATCTTTTAAAGGATTTAAATTTAGTGCAGAATAGTATATATATTTGATAAATTCACAATTTTAAGTGGGCAGTGCACAACTTTTGAAAATGTGTACAGTTACTCAACCATCGCCCCAGTCATGCTGTGCTATTTCTGTCGTACTTAGAAGTTCCCCGTGCCATTTTGCAGTTAGTTCCCTCCCCTCTCCCTCTATCTTTTCCTTTGTTTGTGAAACTATTATTAGTGACTACTTTCACACCCTGTCTATTGCTCTCAACAGCTGCATAAGCTCAGCATTTGTTTCCTTTGAGGGTTTTTTTATGTCAACTTTGAATTAAATTGTCCTGCTGCTTCTTCGTCTATGAGTTTTTTAGCATGTTTTATCCATACGGAGACTGTGTGATTTTTCTTCAAGTGGTATTTATTAAGTTAGCTTGGTTTTGGCTTTGATATGCATGTACATTTTGGGTGTATGCATTTGATCTAGTCAATCTTGATTTGATTTTTCTACTAGAATGAGTCTATATCTGTTTTGAATTTAACCACTTGTCATATTTATGGTCCTCACTTTTGAATATGGTTCTTAGTACTCCTAAGATAGGCTTTGTAGCAACTCATCTGAATGGGCGAACTACCTGGTGGAGTCTCTCTATTGTGACTCACTGGAACCCCCAAATCTCCCAGTAGCGCATATCAACACATACCTTTCAGCTATAAATCAAATGGTCTTTCCTAGATTTTCCAGTCCTTCTGCGCCACAGCAGCCCAACACAAAGAGCTATGGTCAATCTCCACAGAGAGTCTTAAGTCCTCTCTATGAAACTTCTGTTTTTCATGCATAATTCTGAATTGAATGTAAGATTGGAAAATAATCTATCAATTGATCAAATATGAATTTAGACTTTAGATTATAATAGTATCACCTGGCTATTAAATTTTCTGTTTTTATAATTGCATTGGCATTATACAACTGGCATTATACAAGTGATTTTTCTTGGTCTCAAGAATTAAAGATTAAAGTACTTGGCAGTAATAGGCCATATTGCCTTCAATTTATGGTCAAATGACTGAGAAAATAATAGAATGAAGATGAGAAAACATGTAAATAGTTAGAGAACCTAGATTGATAATATATAACCCTTTCCTATAGAATTCTTGCATTTTTAAAGTATTCAAAAGTTAAACACTTATTAAACTATTATGGGGAGGGGAATTAGAGTCCAAAATGAATTAGATACTCATTGGAGTTGTTCACCCGAGGAATGATTATAACTATGTTCAATGCACTGGTAGAATGAACAGCTGCTTTATATTGGTTTTGCATTTGAAGTGTAAATTTAATTTTTTTATATTTTAAGGAAAATGCAAAGTAATCAGGCATTCTGTTATGGCTGTTAAGAGTTTGTGCTTGCTTCGTTTTGTTATTCAGCTCAATTTGCTATGAAAATGTTATAGGGCATGCACCTCCCTGTAAAATACAAGAAAGCATAAGAAATTGAGCAAAGAGAGCTCTAAAAATAGAAATTTCATTTTGATAAAGAGAGGTGGAAGAAATTTGTCCTCTAAAGACCGTAGTACTAAATCATTCAGAATGCATTTGGGTGCTTTGTCGTGCTAAATTTTAGCAAAATGAACTAATACAGAAAGAATCTCCCTAATGGTCTCACTCAAAATTCACAATTTCGCATAATGCGTTGGCTTTCCATCACCAGCTTCTTGTATTTTCAGGTGAAAAGCAGAATTGGTGGATTTGCTGCATACTGATCTCAGCCTCCACGTGAGTTTAGCAGAATCATTCACAAGTATTACAGGCAATTTACCACTTCACTGTGGCTCTCTCTCAGAAAGAATCAGAACGTGCAGGTATTAATTCGGTATGAAAAGAGATCAGCTTTGACATATTTGCATTGTGAGTTCCAGGAATATGTGAATCTGAATCATAGGAAAATGTGGTCCTCTTTCCCTACAATAACAAACTCAACAGGTGCGGGGTGGAATGTAGTGTGGAGAGATCCTGACACAGCAAACAGTCATCTCCTTTAACACCCCTGCACACACAGAAATAAAATAAAATCCTATTACAGACTCTTATGAAATTAAGGAAGAACAAAGTACACAATATACAATAGATGAAAGTCTGGGAATTATGAAAGAACTGTATTAGATTCTAGTTCTTCCAATATTATTATATATCTAAACTTAATCTTCCATTTCTTTTTCTGTAAAATAAACTCCAATATGTATCTCATACAGTTGTTTTAATAACTACAAGAAATAGTGTGTACTGAATTCAGTCTCATATTTAGCTCATAATAAGTACAAAATGAGCATAAACTGCTATGTGATTCATACTATGTAATTTATATAGTATAAATATATACAGTATATAGTATAAATATTTGTAGCATAAACTATACATATAAATAAATTATAAATATAATGAAATTATATAAATATATAATAAATTTTAAAGTATGTATAAATTATAAATTATCTAAATTTACATTTATGACAATGCCAATGGTCAGTTCCAACACAGGATATCCTAGCTTGTCCAATCCACTTTTAGCTTTATTCTTTTACCCAGTATTCAGATTTGGTTAGAACCATGGCCCAGTGAAAGGAAACTGAAATAGAGGTCGAAATAAAAGGACACTGAAGAGAGCGCCAGGAATATTTCAAGAAAAACTTTCAGGAGAGGAGTGTAGCCTCAGTCACCTGCAGGCAGAACCTCAGACATCTACACAGGCTGTGTCCCGGTGAGGTGCTCTGTGGTGAGAAGCAGATAGCCTGGTGGTAAATCCTCGCTAAGTGCTGGCCAACCACATAACCCTGGTGATCATAATTGTATTTACTTGAAGAATTCTTGTAAGAGTTAAATAACACCAAAAGCTTTACAAGTGATATGTGTCTAGTATATGGATATTTTCTGTGATGACTTGTCTTCAGCATCCAGCAAAAGAAAGTGTAAAAGGGTACACACCATCCTTAGTTCTCCCACAGGGCCAAGGGCCTTGGCAGTGTCATACCTTCTAAACTGCCGGGTGCAGTGCCATCTGCTGCAAATCCTTTCCTTTCAGTCAAGGTGGGCGGAGTCCTTTTAACATAAAGGTTCCAATATGTGACTTGTTGCTTTAAGAGAGAAAAATGAAAGGTAAACTCTAGAGGTGAATTAAATAACTTTTGTGTGACTTAAAAAATAAATGCTGAACAAATATACAAAAATGCCAGGCTCTTGTTCATAGCCTATGTGTAAAGTTTTCTATTAACTGATAGTTTCATTTTAGAAGTGATCATTTCTGTTAAACTTGTAAAACTTTATAATAATGCTATGCATTTCAGGGCACAAATGTTAGTTTTTATTTAGTTCTCTCATTAGAAGTTTTTAAAAGATAAAATCATGAATGAATTTATGTTAATGAAATATTAGTGAAAATTTTTAGGACAAAATACAGCTATGGAGGTGTCATGGTTGATACATTGTGTCAACTTGGGGAGTCTAGGGATTTGGCTAAGTGACTGAACCAGGGTACTTACTTTGTACACATCCTGAGCCTGTAAGGCATGGAGATTATGTGAGGGTTACACACTCCCTGGGGGGGTTAGCCTGTTTACAACATAAGGGAGAGAAAGAGTCTGCTTGTCACCCCTCCTCCCTTTCACTCTTGTTGCTTTGCTGTTTTCTGCCACCATGAACTGTTGCTCTCTGCCATGTGCCACTCTGCCTTAGAGCCAGCTAAGTATGGACTGAAACCTGAACAAACTTTAAGCTAAATAAATCTTTCCTTCCCTAATTTTGGGAGGTAGATATTTTGTCTCAACAAGGAGAGAAAAGTAACCAAGACAGGAGGATTCTTCAGAACACTAGTAGTAGAACTTACTAGGTCAAGGAAATATGGAAAGTTTGAGCAAGTTTAGCAAAGCATATTTAAATTAGGGAGTGATAATTTATTTAATAAAGTCTATTTAATTTGTGAGGAATTATTAACAGATACAGTTATAGCAAATACCTAGATATTGCTGTTCTATTTTTTTAAAAGCTGAGTATAATGAATTTAGTTCAAATTAACAAAATAAAAGTTCAGAATTCATTTGTCAGTTCAATACATTTATTGAGTGGCTACTATCTCCCAGACATATTAAGTGCAGTGGATAAATTAAAAAAAAAATAGAAGCTGAACTAAACTGTTGTCACTCTGGCCAGTGTTCATTTTTAGTTTTTTTTCTTTGGCATGTGTCACTCTCCATATACTCTTGCTGTCTATTGTTTAGCAACTACCTGATGGCATTTCAGAGGGCTCTTTAACTAAGTGCTTCTTGAAGGATCCTAATACCTGACTGGCAAATCCAATACTGAAAAATGATTATTGATTTTCAAACAAACTAAATACTGGGTTTAAGATAGGAACACAGTGAAACAAATTCAGAGCTACACTGATGAGAATGTGTGCCTGGAAACTACTGTATCAGGTGAAGCTTGTCAGGGTAGGAGGAGGCAAAGCGAAAGGGAAAAGTGAGTATGAACAGAATTCTCTTATAAACTATTAAGCAGCTCAAACCACAGATCACATCCATATACATATACATACACACATACATACATTTACATATACACATACATATATGTACACACGCACATATATATATATCTTCAATTTTAAATGTATGAAGTTTCATTTACCTCCACAAATGCAACATAAATGCAGTAGAGATAGTTTACTTTTGGTGTGGTAATTTATGTTGACTTTACTGAATTCATTTCTTAGTATATTGTCTTTCACTTGAAAATTGTTTAAGGGACTCATTATAAATTCAGAAATATATTTTTGGTAGAATTCTTTTGTACTTAAAGAATTTTGAAACCTCTCTATTGAAAGTTAAAATGGAGAGAAAATGATATTAGAAGTTCAAGAGAGCTAGTTTAATGATTCACATGCACAATTTGTTTTTTATGTATAATTTTAACTTTCCAAGGTAATGTGGTGAATAAAAATCATATATAATTAGGAAACAGACATAAAAATAAGCTTATTTGTCTCACATTCACATTTTTACATGATATTTGTGCAAAAGAATTCTACCAAAAATATATTTCTGAATTTATAATGAGAGAGGGAGAGGAAAAGAACGTAGTACTCTGTGAGCTTCATAACTGATTGGAGAAAGGCATATAACCCAGATGTATTACAACTTCTGCCTGGAGCAAAGTTTTCTTGTACTCTGATTAGGTCAGGTTTCACAGATAAAGGAGTTCTAAACTCTGGTAAGGTACTGTGATACAGTCCCAGGTGAGAAGAGGAGAGATTGAATTAATGAATTCCTTGACTTTGTCTGAACAAAGAACAGTGCCCCAGGAGGGCCCTAGAGAGCTACAGGTAGCTTTTCAAAAAGAATGTTCAGCTAACACTCTCAACCTCTTCAGGTCCTTGGTACTCCCAGGGCGTTTTTCAGTAGAAATAAGATCATATCCTTGGCCTTTCAGGTCAATTTCAAGCTGCCTCCTACCTATTTAAATCTCCAGCAGCTTTAGAGAGATAGCGTGGTCTTTGGTGAGGGAGCCAAGGACTCATATCATTTGTAAAGTACTGACACTTGAAAGGTGCTATAAATTCAGAACATTATCATCAAGGCACCCCTTCAAGAGCATCAAAAGCTATTGGAATTTGAAAATAGGAAAGGAAAAAGAGGGCTGTTCTCCAGGCCACAGTTAGAAAGAGAAATTCTAAATCTAGAGATATTGAAAGACCCCAGCAAGATTTTTTAATTAGCAGTGGGAAGTTCAGTGGTTAATTTTACAGACATGGGAGTGTTTCTCTTGTGCTTCTTGCTTTTGTGTTCAGCTTCCCCACAGCAAAGTTCGTAGAGATGCTTTCTCCCTGAGAAACACACAGGGACTTGTGTTCAAAGGGTGTTTACAAATACTGACAGTATAAGGTAGGAAGTCTATGAACTCTGTAACTTCTACCATTATTTTCCCTACCTCCAGGAATTATCCCAATATTCTGAGAATGATCCCATAGTATTTCTGATGAAAAGGCTATTGTTTCAAATATCTACTTAAAAATAGCCTAATTGTAAGTGCCATAGCTACTGTATTATTTGGTTTGTACAGTAATGTCACAAAATAATATGGTTCTGCCTAATGTGTGATCTTTGCCAAGCCAGGTTTCTAAACCCTCTAGACTACCTGTAATATAGACTTTTGGATGGAATTAATCCAGGCAGTAGCTAGCAAAGGGCACTCAGTGTCCCACAGTAGAAAAGCATTCACAGAGGCCTGTAGTTATGACTTCAAATAGTACAGGTATTCTGCAGATTGGAACTCTGCTCCTCAAGCTAGGTAGACTAGATTTCCCTTTTAATGTTTGTAGGCAACCGGTGTTCATAAATCTAGGGACAGAAAGCTTGCAGCTGAAGATGTTGACAGATGATTGCTCTGAAGCTCTGGGTTGCTTTGACACCAATTTCTTGGTTCTTCCATTATTCATTTAATGAAACCCAAACTAAGATCAGAAGACAGTTAACAAAATGTTGCAATGAGGAGAACAGAGAGGTCTCTGGTAATAAAAACTATATAGTATCCAGCCTAAAAATCAAGTAGGAAAGGACATGCTTTCCATAAAGGAAGAACTAACCATAATGAATTTAATGGTAAATATTGAAGGAAGAGAAAGCTTTGCAGCATACAATAGATCTAGCAATAACTGACATGTTTTGGTGTTTCAAAAGTAGAAAAAATAATTTTGGTGGTGTAGGTACCTCTCAAAGTATTATTCCTGTAGTTATACTGGGACTCAAATCCTATTGCAATTCTTCCCTTTAAGTGGTTTTCTTCCCATTTTTCAAATTTGGGCAAGTTATTTAACCACAGCAATTCTCAATTTCTTTAATTATAAAATGATTAAAATTACATGTAATGACATTGTACCATTGTGAGAAATAAATTACTCACTACAATATCTGACAAATAAGTGATACAAAATTATTACTACTGTCGCCAACTTCACTGTGAATGTGGAACTTTCTTTTTGAAGGATTAATCTTGAGGAGAATTTAAGCACAATTTTTTCACACCCATTTGAAGTTCTAAATTTGATAGTTTGTCAATTTTCCTGGTTTTCACAATTGGCCCAATAGATACAAATATTCTGTACTCACAGAGACTCTTAGACTCTTAAAAAGATCTGTCTTTGACTTGACTTAGATTTACAATTAGATACAACAAACAAGGAGGATAATAAAGGATAGACAGATGGAGACAAGGCGGTGGATCTCCTGCAACAGGACAGCGGCCCAAGGAACACACACAGGGATGAGGAAGCAGGAGGAGAAATAAGGATATGCCATATGTGGGAACCTAATAACCTCAGTTAGCGTAAACATTGTAGGCTGTAACGTAAGCTGAGATTAATAATATCAACGAAAACCAGGGTAGGGGGATCAGAGGAGGAGGGAGGGAGGAAAAGGGAAGGAAGGGAAAGGGGATATAAAAACAGGGAACAGGCAGTCTTATATCCATGGAACCACTCCCCAAGGCGATTGCAAAATGCTTGAAGTGCAGAAAAAAAACCAACCAGACAGCAAGGTCACTATTGTGACACATGGCACAATGTCAGTAATTCAGGATCAGTAATCAGAATCACAATGTTGTGATACAAGTCCAGAAATGCTATAAAATGTGAAATTATTTTCAACACTTAAAAACAAAAATCAAAAACTTCAAAGGAGGAGACTGAAATGGAAATAACTTTATCTGAGCAGGGAGACTCAGTTGTCTCTTAGTCCATGGCCTAACCTCGATGATTCATCCAACAGGTCTGGCACCTCATCCACTAGATGCTCACTTCAACTTGTCTTCGGCAATCTGCTTCATATAAACTGCTATCTCCTGACTCCTTTAGACACATTAGTCCTATGAATATATACAGTAGATAGAGTGCGGCCACCAGCTGTAGCAATAGTATGAAGAAAATAAAGTAAATGCGTAGTACATAGACATGCAAGGTAACAATGGAAGTTAAACAACACTGAATAAATGCCTTCTGCGACATAAATAAGATAAAGGACATAGCTAGTGACCTTGTACTCCACAATTGTTTCTTAACTTGCTGCGTCCTGAAAGAGACCTGATTATCCATGTGACCCAGCAGGCTGAGCTCCTGAGCTCCCGGTCTAGAAGGGAGCTGTCGCTTATTGCTTTAGCTCTCCTCCTGAATTCTACGCTCCTTGAACTCCTGCAAGTTCTACTAGTTTCAGCAAAATGAGTCAAAGGAGAATAGACTTTTGCTGTATTTGGGACTCAAGTGTCATTTTAATAGTACAATTTTTTTTAGCTCAACTTTAATATTGAGAATGTATTTTTCAAAAAATATGAGCTACTTTCCAACTTTGAATCCTTACTTTCTATCAAGTGCTACTCAAATGTTTCTGTTTTGATATATGCAATTAAAATATTCAAGACTCTAAAGAAATTATTCCTAAGAGAGAAATTTCATTTTCTCTTCTTTTGCTTCTTCTAACATAACCGTGTGTGTCAAAGTCACTGCCAAGTGAGTGTCACTTATGTATTTTAATACCCTAAGCTCAATTTATTTTTTAATTTCCTCTTACATTTTTCATCACCTGCCATGCCATACACTAACTTAACATACCCTAATGAGTTCATAGCACTTGCTGGGGCATGGATGAAATTCCTAATTAAAGTGAAGTCGCTATTATGAATATATTTCTAATAGTAAAGTCTGTCCTTAATGATTAAAAATGGTAGTTCTGTACCCAGAGGTTACTTCCTTTCTTGTAGCATAATGAACTCATTTTCCTACCCTTTACCTTTTACCCAGAAAAATGTGCAGTTTTCTGATCCAATTAAACCTCTTTCTCATGACCTCATCCTTTCAAGGAGACATCTGACATGACCACAGTAGGAACTTATTAAAATATATCATTTGAACAATTGGTCAAAAGATAACTCATTGCTGTGAAAATATTCAGATAAAAAGACACTTTAAAAATTGATCCATTGACTTAAATATAGGAAAAGGCTAAGAAGGTGGAAAGAAAATAGGGATTTGTTATAGTCTGGTTTTCCAAATTGATTCTTCAGATTTCAAATGGTTGGTTGTAATTTCTTGGGAAGTTCTTTGCAGATTTTCCCCACAAAGAAAGAGAAAGAACAATTAATATCCCTTCCATAGGGAATATCCAGAGGCATATCTGTGTAATTTCTAACAGATCAAATCTGCAAATCTCCAACTTACAGTATATTCATTTTTTCATTCGTACAACAGGCAATCATTGAGATGTAGTGGCAGACAAAGGAAGAGCATCTAAATATTATAAAATTCACCACTGTCATAAGAATTTTGTGAGGATTAAGTATTTTAGAACTCATAGGACTTTTACAAACCTTAGCTGCTATAATAAGAGCCTTTATTAAAGGATTGATATCAATTACTTTCACCTTTGTATAATTTTGCTTTTGAGATTAGGTATAAGATGAGCGATGACAGACGTGTCCAATGGGAGAAAGAGGAGAGGTCATAGGAGGGGAACAGTCACTGCCAGTAAGAGGAAAGGGGTGGGGATTTTTCCCTGAACAACCACAGAAAGAAACAGAGAAATAGACCTTTCATGTAAATTAGATTTGAGGTCTTTTTGATGATGATTTGCTGTTGTCATTGTTGTTTTATTGGTAATTGGCACAACACAATGTTCAAACATGCCAAATAGTATTCTCATTCTATTTTAATTACAAAGTGCTATTTCTCTACTCATCATTGTATTTAGTATCTTTTTACTCTTCTTAAATAAGGTCAACCTGCAATGTTTTGAAGCTGTTCATTTTGTAATGGCTGAGTTGTGCAGCTGGGTATACTTTTGAATGAGTTCTTCGAAAGAGCTCTCATTGGAGGATGAGTCTGGCGGAATGCAGGTGGGTTTAGGGGAAACTTTCAAAGGGGAACAAATAGAAATGTATTCATCAGAAAGCCTCCATTATTTTTTTATTCTGTTTTCATTTCCTCTAACTACTGCCAGTGCTTTCATTTGGAGAATAATATTCTTTTGATTATTTTGTGCACTTAATAAACTTAATCAATTTCAAGATGTGATATTATCACTTTTGATCAAAATATATCTGTTCAATGACAAAATAGATCAGATTTTAGACAAAATAGATGGTTTTTAGACTATGTTGATGGTATTGGAAAATTATAAGTTTTCTGAACTCTCCTTATAGCTGCAAATTTCATATTAAGATTAAGCAAATAAAAAGTATGCTTGACAAATAGGAAAATAGTTCTGAAACTTTTTATGGCTTTAAATATATTCAAGCAAAATTATTTATTTGGAAGCATTTAAAAGCTTGTATGCAGAACTATGTAAATAGTTTTCAGAAATTATAGTTAACTGGTTTTGCCTGAGTTCTCTTTTAAATGTGTATTTTTCCTCCACTCTGCAGGAAGTTCTTATATACACACATGAAACCTCTACTGACATTAAAAATGAAAATTTTCTCAAAGATAGATCTGACCTATTTCTATTTTGTCCTCCTAGGTTGAGAACAAAGATCAGAAGACCATCTGTTTTGAAAGCAAACAATGATGAATACAATCCCAGAGCAATTATACAAATTGCATAACCTAATTCAATTTACTTTCGTTAGCCTCCTTTTCTTCAGGAATAAAATAGCAATTATAATATCTATTTCAGCATTGTGTTAGTATAAACAATGATGGTTAGTTTCTCACTAACACTTTTCCGTGTTTACCATGGGGCAAACACTGTGTTCAAGCCCTGTGTACATATACCATCAGTATTATACGGGGGAAGTTACATAAAAATTCTCAGCAACATAACACAGGTGCTGAATTACTGGTGGGTTTTCCTTTCAAGTGCTATAAAAATAGTTACTATATATAAATACAAATATAAGTAAGGCTAAAGAAGCATCTTTAGTAAACATATGTACTAGTGAGGAGACAGACCTGTAAGCGGATAGAGACAATATCACATAGTGTTCTCATGCTGCTGAACATAAAGATCAGAGGCAGCAGAATCAGCTGGTTATGCCCCAACATATCACTTTTGTCGTTCCTTTTCTTTTCCGTCTCTCTCATTTATTATTTCAGTAAATTTCAAAAGATATGAGTGAAAGCAACTTTGTGATGGAAGGGGAAACTTTCATTTCCACTCTATTCCTTTTCCACTTCAATCTCTCATTTTCAAGCTTCTGTAAATTGCACAGGCAAGATAATGATGGAGATTTATTTTTGTCTGTATTAAGTTTAGGACCATATTTACCTTTTATTATATGATGGGCAAAATCTATGTCAGGAAGACTGTGTGTTTGAGCTGACAAAGCAATGGTGCATTATGTAGCAGAAAATCTCTTTTAATGAATTAAATTAGCATCTCCTAAGAAAAAAAATTTTGTCAGCAAAAGCAAACAATTTTGGGTTCCTACGAGAGATACTCCTCCTGTGAGTCTTGGGTTCAGTGTACATTTTTTGAACACTGTGCACAATTTTCTTGCTGTCTACAATCTTAGAGGAAGGCTCTAGTTAAGCAGCATAATGTTACCATGGACATTGACTTTATATTAGATAAGGTATAACTAAGAATAAAAAATAAAGAGACTTTAATATTATTTAGTTCCTACTTACTCAAATATGATTTCATGCAATATTATGCCTCATTTTCCCAATTACCTTTAAAATTTTGGTGGAGCAGCGAGTGAATTAGATAATTGATATATTCAAGTTGTTTTTCCTGGTCATTCATCATTTTCTTCCAAAGGAAAGGAAACTCTCATAATCCTACCCTAGAACCAATTGGATTTATTGCCAGAAAAGATGCACTGATGGAATCAAAGCACAGCACTCCACCTAGTTTGTTCGCTCTCTCAATGTCTGTGCACATGAGCAATTCAGATTGTGCAAAGTTATGACCACAGATTCTGACTCACTTGATATAAGCTAGCATCTTGGGTTCTAAGAATTTTAGCAAATGCTGCAGGGTGCACCCACCTAGGAGATCCTTTGCACCTGAGGAACACGACTGGTTTGTGGTTAATCTTCTCCTGAGCCTCATCGTCAGAGCTTCTGGCTAGAAGGACATTCCTGTATCTTCCTACGACCTCAGATAAGGCTCCTCTCTTTCTCTCTGCAAAACCCCCAGTATTATATTCTGGAAGTTTGACATATATTTTGATGAGCCTTTTTATACTAACTTAAAAATTCTTAAAATTCCAAGTACCATCCTTTACAGCTATATTTCGGATTTTGGAAACATCCCAAATTGTTACAGCATTTTATATTTTAAATGTTTGAAATATTCTCTTCACAAGAAAACATTTTAACCTAACTTACTCATCTCAACTTTCACTGAGCTACTTTGTTGTTCCTCCTCCATAGCACCTTCTGTATTTTATGCTGTCCCTATGTAGCCATTGATCAGGAAAACAGAAGTCTCCAGCTCTGTGTTGGCCCCCACACTTAGAACTTCCTTTACATCCTTTCTAGGTCTCCTAAGAGACAGTTATTATTCACCTCATTTTACAAATGCAAGTGAGGCTCAAGGAGATTAAGAAACATAGCGAAACATATACAGCTTTATGTAAAATCCTGGATTTAATTTGATGTTTGAATGACTCGAAAAGCCTTACACTGACTGGCAGAGCTTTCTTAACATAATTTAGACAGGTCCTTGCTTTTTCAGTTCTCATAAAATTTCCATTGCACTCATCCATTCTTGTTGGACAGCTTTTATCTTTAATTTGTTGAAAAATGGATAAAGCACCCAAGTATTTTGGTGCAGACCCATGATTCCAACACTCAGGAGGCTGAGGAAGAAGCATCACTGTGAAATAGAGGCCAGCCTGGGCTATGTAGTAAGTTGAAAGGCAGCCTGAACTACATTTGATAAATCAAGGCTTGAATCTTATTTATGTATCTGAAAGCCCACTCGTTTTTCTCCCCCTTAGCATTTGTTTCAGCCTATTGTCTGGGAGGGTTATTTGTATACATGAGTTTCCCCGCAACTGAATTGTGAGTTCCTGCAGGAACAAGCAGGGTGTAGTAAGCAGAGCTCTATCTGCAGAGTCAAATTTGTCTTATGAACTAAAGTCCAGCATTTCCTGACTGTATCTTCTTTGCAAATCACAACACCTTACCCTTAGTTCGTTATCCACCAAAATTAACATCATGGGACTAAATAATATCTCACATGTGATGTTTCTGGGCAGTACTTTGAGCTATCACTCAGCATAGTTTGGATTTTCAACTCCCTGACACTGATCTCTAGTTTTAGCACTAATCAGCCAAAGGTCAACTTTGCTGCTGAATTCAGCAGTATGGTAGGAGGTGTTAAAATAGCTGGTACTTGTGATACGAGAGAAGAAAACCTGTCCACCACAAGTCTATTATTAAGACTAGTGCCAAAATGGATTTCCTAGTTTAAGCTAGCCTTGACATATTTGGACAATAATTTTTAAATGAAAAAAATAATTAGTAAATGAGATTTGGACGTTTTGAAGTTGAAAAAATTCTCTTTAATGCACTCCCATTTTCCTCAGCAAATTTATTTGGATCAATAAGTGCTAGAGGACTTGTGATTAAATTCTATATTTATATTTTTCTAATGTATATCTTTGAGACATATATATGATCAAAATGCTAGCCACATCTCTACAGGAATTTCAGACATTTCCCTATACCTAATACAATGCAGAAGTGGTGTCCCACGTGAATCTCATAAAAAAATGTCAGTTTTGAGTTCATCATTTTGGGCCAAACTAGAGAATCACGTATTTGCTAAACTGCAAATTGGATGCTTATAAAGGCCTTATTAATTCTATTGCCATATTTCCTATAAGCTTTAGGATACATGGATGGTTTTATTTGGCAGTTAAGATTGATATACTTCCTATACCTGAAATTTCTTTCAAAATCATAATGTCTCTTGGTCACTGCTTTACAGTTGTTTTCTAAGCGAGGCTGAAGGAGTTCTTTGCCATGCATAAGTTCTATGCATAACATCGCTGAAAGTGGGCCTGCCAAATTGGCTGATGTTGGCTCTATTTTTTACAGTTAGACTGCACGTTAGCCAGCTGCCCCCAAAGTACACCTAGTTTCTCAAGGTCAGATTCCACTTCTTCCTATGGTCATTTATGTACCTAAAGGTATCAGCCCTCTTTTCTGACCATTTATTTTTATCTTCCAAAGTTGTGTCAGGCTCTCAGATGATTTTTTTTATCTCAGTATGGAACAAAACCCACTGGAAGCCTGACGCTAATGCTATGTGTTGTTCTATGGTGATTCAGGTGCAGGAGGATGTTCATTTCTACGCTTTCAACATCAAGAGACCAAGGGTAGGTTACTTTGGCTTTAAAGCAGTAGTGTAAAGGACAGCATGCCCAGTGTGCCCATGTGGGGAGAGAAGTCTCGGTGCTTGTTGCTAATTTCAGGCATAGGCTAGAGGAATGATCTCATTCAGGAGAAGATTAGTCAGATAAACAAGTGCAATCTCTCTTAAATTTAATCTCTCTTTTAAACTTCAGTGTGAGAGAACACAGTCATATGTTAAAGAGCAATGTGTGTATTTAGGAAAGTGAGATGTTTGCACTGTGGGTGTGATCAGGAAGAGATAACCTGATATTCTGAGGCTTAGAACAGGACTTTCTATATAAGACTTTTATGTATATACATTTTCACATACATACACACACACTCACCCATGGACACACCTAAACACAAGATGAACAATAAAGATAGCTATATGAACCAGTAGTAACTACACAAACTTTACCTGAATATATGTTTTAGTTCTGTGAATTCTTTTTCCTTGATTCTTAGGTTATCTTTTCATTGTAATAGCTTAAGAGTTACAGACTTTCTTCTTCCACTCACTTAGCAAAGAAAAACAGATTACAATGATTTGCAATTTACAAAATATAATTCATAACATACAAGTAATCAAAACTGCTTTTTATTCTGGATTCTACAATACTTAATTTGAATTACTGATTGTGAGTTTTAAATGCAGATGTTTATATTAAAATGCAATAATATTGAATTGCAGTAATTAAGAATCCATTTGATATTGGATATTTCCATAAAAGTATAGATTGACCTATTTCATTTTATTTTATTGCGCTTTAATTATAGCAGTCTCTAGTTGCTAGATAGTTTTCAGGCTTTAAATATTAGATACTTATGATATAATTCTGAGATATGGTAGCATTATAATACAGTATTATAAATTTCTTCTATAGCATCTCAATGTACTAAAAGTAATATTTTTATTAGAAGTTTTCTGATTTTTGTAAAGATCATTCAGAGAAAAATGAGTTCAGATAATCTTCCCAATATTTTCATAGGATAGTCTGTATGTAGAAATCAACACATATTCAATCCATTTAGTTACTCCTTATCTAAATTATAATTTAACAATATCACATTTAAAGTAGTAAGTGTAAGTATCAGTACAACTTTGGATTCGTCTAGATTCCTAATTCCCCACTTGTTAGAAGTTTTTCCTTTTCTTCAGAGCAGTTCTTCAGGTTACAAGATTCCAAGTTCAAGTGCAGTGGCAATCCAACTGAAAAATACTTTGATAGTCTGGCTAAAAATAAGCCAACTGCCAAAAGAAGTGTAATATAACAAAGACAAAGAGCAAAAGAGTGTGCTTTCTAGGGTGAAATCATAAAGGGAGCTAATTAGTCTGTTTAAGAGACCTGTATAAAAATATATAGAAAATGTTTCAGTACAGTTATTTGCCTTCATCAGTTGATTACCCACCCACGCATACATCCATGGGCCATTGATGGTTCAGTGACATCTGCGGTTCACTGAAAAGCTATTGAAATATTCTGTATCTTCTTTCAGGATCTTTTTTCTCTCCAGGAAAAATAATGGTGGTTGGAAAATGGTGATTTGTGATAAAAATTTTGTATAAAAATAAATATGGACTATTTCAGGTTGTTACACTAGGGAGATAGTGTGAAAGGGAAAGAAATTGCTCAAAAGGAAAGAACAACTGGATAAGAGGAAAAAAGAAAGAAGCAAAATATATATACATATATATATATATATATATATACACACACACACACAAGATAGATAATTGTACTATTAATTTCTATTGGTTTATTGAAAAGAACAGTTAATGATTAATTTTTTGACCAATTTTACATGCTTATGACTGGTAATCTGAACAACTACTTAGAAGACAACAATATGCAACATTACAACCATTGTTGAATCCCTGTCATCTCGTTTTTTGAAATTTTATGTAGTTTGTAATGTTTTATGATTTTTTATTCTCTTTAAAATTGAAAAAGTTAATAGAAATTCATATGTTACAACACATAGCTAGTAGAAACGAATGTAGGTTGTGCCTATAAAATTAGATTTACAGATAAAAATTCTCAACATAGATTATGATCAATCTATTATGGTTGATTATTCTGACCCTAAGAATCATAGAGAATATAAGGCACTGAGTTTTATAATTAGCAATTCACAAAATAATAACAATAAAATTAAGGGTTAGATGATTAGATGTTTGCTGAATACTTGATAGTAGTCTAAGAGCTATTGCCATACGTATTTTGTTACCATCCCCTTGTACATGCCCTATAAGACCCGTATTATTCATATAGTATGGCAGAGAAAATCCAGGGGGGATAATGGGCAGTAGAATGTGAAATAAGTTCTGGGACTCTTTGATTCTAGCATTAAAACTCTATATTGTTATTTATATGTCTTATAGTTATTTTTTATTCACCTTGCATTTATCTCATAGGACATTTCTTTATATATATATACATACACACACAAACACACATATATATATACACATATATATCTCCAAAGTATGCTATAGAATAAATTAATCCCAGAAAGAAAATGTGTCATATTTTCCCTAGATAATCTTAAAATAACTAGAGGGTATGAATTTCAATCAGCATTCACCTCAGGAGGATATAGTTTTATATTAACAAGTATAGATTTTATATTTACTACAGTTAAATATTATGACAACTCTATTTTGGATGCAAATGCTTAGACAAATTGATGATCCCTCACACAGAAATTTTCAGCAAAAGCAATCTAAGTTCTTAAGGAATAGGTGTCCACACTGAAGCAATGCAGAAAACAGGTATTTGGCTTCATGGGCAGCTCTGTCCTCGCCTGCCTTAGCCTCCACGTCTGTCCTCCCTTGCACACACCTGCCATGCTGTCAATAGCTCTTTGTGGTAGGAGCCTTTGGTCGGCCTGGTCTATGTAGCCTTCATCTCCTTTTATGAAAGCCAGATACCCTTGTTCTACCAGGTTTTTCTCAGTACTCAATGATGCCCCATTCCCTCAGTTTGGAAAGTTACTGCACTCCCTAAATGTGCTGTCTTCTGGCCCATTAGCCCAGGAATCTAACTTCCTTAATGCTACTCCATTTTACAGACTGAACTGGATGTTATTCTCTGAGGTTTACGGTCTCATAATGCTACATCTTACAAAATACTGTGTTCATTGCCTACCCTCAGACTTCCCTGAAGCAACTCAGAGTTCCTCTATCAGGAATCCAGAGGGTAAGGTTTAAGAGAGGGGCTCTGGGCCTTCCTGAGTGTATCTAATCCTATTTTTCTTGATCTATTTTATTTATTTACCATAGTGGAACTTTCACTAGGATGTATGTTTGAAAGCATTTATCTTCTTTACATATAAAAGAAAGCTAGATCTTACTTCCATTGCTTCCAAATTTCTGTATGGGGCACACATTTGATGAGTTACTTGAGGCTTTCAAAGCTATTATTTCTGCTATGAATTGGAAGATCCGATCAGCAACTCATATGAACTGTCCCATACTGTAAGGCAACAAATTGTATTGTAAAAAATGGTGTTGAGCAACATAAGAATTTCAGAAAATGAGATCCTCAATAATTACCTGGAATATTAACCATTACTAAATTGCAACAATTTCTTAGTTCTAATGAAATAAGCTTTATAACCTCCCGGTAAGAGTATAAGTCTGAGTTATGCATTGAGTGCAATAGAATAATTCTGCTGGGCAACTTCAGAGGGGAACAAAAAGGTTAGAACAAGTAAACAGTCCAGCATAGCACCCCTGCTTTTATTTCCCAAAAAATACTAGAAAAAACATAGAATCAGAAAATATTTTTCTTCTCTATTCAGTACATGTCTATAAATATTTGATTTTTCTAATGTGGTTTGCCCCCATAATCCAGATTGAACTCTAGATTTTTTGAAGTGCAGTAAACGTGCTACGCCATGCATTTCAAAAATACAACTACAAATGGCTACCTATGCAAACTTCAGTGAGAGTTAACACTACATTTGGAGCTTTGTAATAACACAAAATGGAAAGAGAAAAGAAAGAAAGAGAGCAAGGCTTCCCTCCCAGAAATTCTAATTCAGTTGATAAAGAGCAGGACTCAGGAATCTGAATGCACCAAATGCCCTAATGTTTCTGTGTAGATATTACTCAGTACACTCTTCAAAAAGCACCATCTTAAGGTCCCTTATACTGAGATGTTTACCACCCGGAAGGTTTTTTTTGGACTTTCAATTCCCTGAGAGTGGAAAGCGATGTGTGGAACAAAGAGAAAAGATTGTCTCAGATTTACGACCCCTTTTGCCGGTGGTTTTGCCTGGGTCAGTACGTGATTTAGCTGTACATGTACAGTCTTATATTCTAAAAGTGACTCACAAAAAAACTGGAAACCATCAATAATTCCTTTCATAAGTGAGCAGGTAAACAAACTGACTTAATCAGGAAATAGAACAGTATCCAATGTTAAAAGAAAGGAACAATGAAAGCATGAATTCATGGAGAAATTTAATGCATATTGCAAGAAAGAAGCCTAAGTGGACTATAAACTACGTGATCCTGGAAAAGACAACACCATCGAGACAGGTGGCTACCACGGCCAGGAAAAGGGATAAACAGGAATGCGCTCTAATGATAGATCTTGCAACACTCACATGGACTGTACACTTTAGTACATTATACTGTACTAGTATTGGTTCATTAATGGTAGCAAATGTGCTGCACCGGGGTAACATGCTAAAAATAAAGAAAATATCCCAGGGGAAGGAAATATGTAAGAACTTGTCCTTGCAGTTTAGTTTATCTATAAACCTAAAACAACAATAACAAGAATGTCATTAATTTTAAAGATTAAAGGAAAACATGAAAGAAATAAGTGAGGCCACAAAGTAGTAACCCCAGATCAAGCAGGATCAACTGAATGTGTCAAGGAAAGTTTGTCACTTAGGAGGAAAGGCCTACTATAAAGGACACCTGATTCAGAGTATTTTATTTTTCTTTCACACTTGTTTTTTTCACACAAAAAACATCAGGATGGACTTTGTAAATGCCTTATTTCTTCACAATTCTTTGCTGATGAAGCTTCAGTTTCTATTGAGTTGCCTAAATCCAACATTAGTGCTCAACTGATTTCTCAGGCCATCTCTGCACAGAAGTGGACTTGTTCTCACACTCCTCCAATGCGCCTCTTTACATTCTTTCTGAACTGCTCTATTTTGAGATCATATGATTTATTTATCCCAATATACCCTTATGCATCTGCTATTTATATTTTATACTGGTGTCGTAGTTGAAAGAATGTTTTCAAGATGAAAAGATAAAACTTAACTTTGATACCTATTCTATCTTTATGGCCACAATAAAGAAATCATAAGCAATATGTATTTGATGAAATCAGAACTATATACCAGGAATAATTCTTATCACATATAGAAGTATGAGTTCACTCATTGTTAAAATCTAGACTATTATTTTATTGTATGATTGTTGTTAATATATTTCCAAATACTGGAGAAGCCTGGATCTTTAAGAATCTCCATCTGATTGACAAACAACTAAGAAAATCACTGCTTTAAACATAAAATATATTACTAACTAGTTTATATGTTTTCTTTTCCAATAAGCATTAAATGACTCACACTGAAAAAGTCACTTAAAAGAAACAACATTTCAGAAAATACCTACAATTGTTCAAGTTTACAAAATTTGATTATTTTCTTTTAAATTATATATTTCTCTAAGTATAATTTATAAGATTTGTGAAACAGTTTTATTTTCTTTTCTACTATAGTATCTACATCATATTTGTTGGAATTATAAGTTGTCACCATGAATTTGAACACCAATGATGTAATCAGTAGATAGATTTTTCCTAAAAAAGGACCTGAGAATATATCAAAATGAAGGATAATGTGAAAAAATGACTATTCAGTACTTTAAGCAGGCATTCTCAGTATCTTTGTGACAGTATACTACATAAAGGGAAAAAGCAATATTTCTCTTTTATTTTCAATGTAGCAAATTGCAAAAATAAAAATTGAATCCTTCTAGTGCCTTTCTTTATTGCTGGGTCAGCATGAAGTAAAGTTTATTAAATAGTATGATTTCAACAGGGACAAGAATAATATCACTGTAGTTGGCTAAAACTTTCTTTTCCAAATTGATAGGACTTTTTTCAATTATCAGCTCAATTCTTCATGGATTAACTCACTATTTGAGAATCATATGTTGTATCAATTACTCTGAAGAGTGTGAAGGCCAGCGACAGACAAACAGGCAATTGCAGTACAGCACTTGCCCCATGATGCTGATGTACATCACTGGTAATAAGATGCATTTAGTGAGCCTGGGCTTCAAGCAGGAAAAAAAAAAAAACTTTCTTTGAGGCATTAGAACAGTAGAATAATATAAACTTCATGAGTTGGACCACTGGCATTTATTTCTATTTCAGCCTTCCTTCTCCCTTTCTAAGGGTTTGCTTTCTTAAGGAAATGACACTGTGCCATAATTACAGTTCGATTAATTGCTAATTATTGTTTTGGGAAAATAACATCTACATCCCAGGAGCTCCTCATTCATGAGACCAACAAGTAAACAAATAGGTGGAGAGAAAAAATAATTAGTTCTACTGATACTGAGTTAGGTTTCCTTTCAATTAACAGCTACCCATCCATAGCTGCACCTCAAAGTAAAAATAAAAACTCATTTGCTAGAAGAGGGATAAATTATTTCAAGTTCCAAAAAGAAGGGTTGTATAATATGTGGCTGTCAGCTAACTAATTTTGATAAGCAGAGTTTTGGGGGACCATTCCTTGTTGGTTCAGTGACTGTTTCCCTGTTGCTTGATGAGGCACCTCTCATGCTAGAGAAAACCATTAAGTTGCTGGATCTTCTCAAGTATCCTATCTGCCCAAGCCATTGAGAAGTCAGTCGCATGACCTCAGGAGAAATCCCATGGCTTTTTTCTCATAGGTTGAATATCCTGAAACACAACAGCGTTATCAAAGCACCATGTCTCTAGGTGACCCCTGAGTCATCCTGCTAAGCACCGTGTTTCCACATGACCAGTTTTTTGCTTTCTCCTTCCAAATAGAGACAATAAGCAGTCAGTTCAAACATGGTTATCAATATTTTTGTCAAATCTCCTCCTAAATCTTCTAAATGTCAGAGTGATAATCATAGCTGTCACACCATATCCTTTTTCTGCTCTTCCCCCATCATCCTATATAGTCAATGGCAGAAATGGCACAAGCATTTCACATATACTCAAAGACTGAGATTTCTCTTCCTTCCACTTTGTGTACCTCAGAACTCCACCGAGAACTGATTTTTGATTCAGTTGTGCATTGTTACACACACTTTAAAATTTCATTTTGAAATTAAACTGGATCCATTCACCCCTTATATTTCACACTTACAATCTGAACAAAAGTTTAAAGGAGTAAGAGGAGTTTGCACAATATACAACCCAGCACAGTGGCTGACAGTCTTAGACTAGTCAGTTTTCCTATTGCTGGGACGCCATACCCAACACTGATACCCATAATCAAAGAGAAGAATAAGGTAATCTGGATTACAGTTTCAGGAGAGTCAGTCCATGGTCACCTGGCCACCAGGGAGAAACACTGTGGCAACATGGTGTGATGGAGAAAATATGTTCGTTCAGTTCATGGCAGCTGGAAAGCAGAGCAGGACAACAGCTCCAAAGAGGAAAGATGTTTGTTACTATTTATCCTGAAAAAAATGCATTCATTTACCATATTTTTGGGAAAATGTGCAAATATATATTTTCCCTATTGGAGTCATGACTCTTTTATACTGTCTTAAGAGAAATTAGGTATTTCCCCACCAGCTTCCAAACACAAAAGACAACAATAGTACAATTCTCTTGATAATCTATTCGACTAAGAAATATTCATTCTCATATTAAAGGTAGTGGGCCCAGGAAGCATAAGACATAGGAAATTTGCTTTCTGTTTTGAATTAGATAATAAAGGCTACTGTGGAGTTTTCTGAGGGGAAGTTTTCACATATGGTATATTTATTGCATGAACATATATACAATATATATAGACTACACACACACATTTCAAGAACAAGGAAGAAAATAAAGCATTCTTAAGGTTTTCTCTAAATCTCTGAAGGCAAAAGAGATTACTGACTATAAAACTAATACTTTTCTCTCTCCTTCTAGTTGGGAGCTACCAGAAAGATGAAATTTTTGTATTCAAAACACCCTAGCACAGTGCCTGACAGTTATAGAAATAGATTTAATTTTTTTTTAGATTGAATTGAATTGAACAAAACTGAACTGAATTGAACCAGTTGAATTGCGTGGAATCAATCACTTCAGTGAAAGAAATACTGCTAAGGTCTGGAAAAGAAGTGAAGGGAATAGAGATGAACTCACTGTCAGTCTGCAGACTAAATACTACAACATTTTAAAATTCCAAACAATTTTAATCTATTTTTCTTCATCTCTGCTTCAAATATTTACTTATCTTTTATTAACAATTTGTAATGTAGTATCACTGGCATTAATTGTTTACATAAAGTATTTGCAGCCCTAGTAATCATTTACAAATCAGAATTTTCAGAGAACTGTAAAAAAAAATTACCAGGACCTACTTATTATCAATTAAGGCAGAATTTACCTTTTAGAGACTCTTGCATTTGGAGTAAATGATGGAAATCTCAAAAAAAAATGATTTGGACACAGGTTGTACATACTGGAAATACATAAAGTGAATACCTGCAGTCTAATTGATATTTCAGAATCTTATTCTACAAAGTAGATTCTCATGGGTGTCAATGACTCGTTCCAAAATTTGTGCTATGTAAATTAAGAAAAGGAAAAGGTTAAATTGGGCTGACTACAAAAGGATTTTTGAACATGGTATGACTTGAAATAGGTCTCGCTACTTCTGGAGTTTTAAAAATCTTTGAGGGAAAAGAACTATTTAAACTCCACCATATGATCAATTGAGAGGCTGGACACAATTTAGATCATTATATCACTTCAGAGGATTCAGAGAAATTATTGAGATGATGCTCATTAAAATCTCTATTATTACTCTACACAGTAACACAAATTAAACAAAACTGATGGGACCAAAGTAATTTAAATTTCATCTTGGATTTTTTTCAGACTAAAATTTCATGAGGCTAAGTCAGGGGAAGTCATAAATATCAGATGACAGAGAAATTATACATAAAGTGGCAGCCATAGTGGAAAATATGAACAGGAAAGATAAAATGTTTCAAAAAGAAAAAAAATGCAGCAGAACCAAGAGAGCTGAGAAAAACTAAGACAACCATAATTATGAGAGGAACAAGGTCCTATGGAGCAGTATGAGACTGTTCTAGGAGTAAGAAATATGCAAATTAAATGCCAGTGCTCTGGACACTGAGGGGAGTGAGTGGTTTAAAGGGGCATCATTTTAAAAAGAAAATAAAAAGTTTGCTTGCTGCAAGTCCTTTGAGATTACACATGAGACGTTATATACAACACTGGTATGGTATTACTGTATTATTGTATCAAGAATAGTACTATAGTACTGCCAGAATGTTAGGTGTCACCCCAAAGCTCATGCACTCACTGGCATAGGTCTGCAAGGTGACCCAATCATGGGCTGTGAAACTTATCACTGGATGAGTCCACTGATGATTTTGACGTGATTTGGGAGGTCAAGCCTGGTCAGAGAACGTGGGTCAATGGGGAGCCGGCCTGGAAGTCACCTCATCCCTTGATTTCTGCTTTCTTCTTGCCACCAGGCCATGAACAACCTTCCTCTGGAACGCCACCCTGCCTTGCATCCAGACAACTATGGACTGAAACGACTGATGACTCTGAGTCAAAATGAACCTTGCCTCCTTAGAGTTATGAGTGTTGGATACTGTGCCTTAGCAACAAGAAAGTAACTGAGACAAATGCTAAATACCTCAGTGCTGTGAATAAAAGAAAGAAGAGCTTAATTGGAAATGAAGAAATGGATTACAAACTGTATTTGTCTAGGCTAAATAATTTGTATATATCCTCCAAATGTTGCTTTAACAATTCCATTAAATTTTCCATAATAGCACATTTTCATCATTGGGTGGTTTGTTTGTTGCAATTTTAAAAGCACTTCTAATAACTTTTATCAAAATGTTTCAAACTTACATTTCTCTGTGTCCTCGTATTTGTAAATTTTGACTTTGGTTTAATATAGCTCACACCAAGTTAAAAGTGAAACTTAAAAGAAAGTAAAACTGCTGTCCAATTTTTATGCTTTCCACTTCATTTGACTTATGCTTAACCAATAACTTACCATTGGTTTTATTTACTGAAAAACTAAAGATTGTTTATTGTCTTACCTAATATCTGATTATGGGCTATAAACTATGCATTTATGCATGTATTTTGGTAATTGATGGTATTACTTTTCTACTTTTCCTTAAGAGAAAAAGTTTATATAATGAAGCCAACTACATAAACACATTCTTTAGCATTTCTAATCAGATTAACACAATAATATCATATGTGGTGTCTTTTTTCAACATTATAAAGCCACCTGAAATGTTTATTCCTGTGTTGATGGCAATAAAACTCCTTGAAAGACAGAAGGTAACTATACATGTATAAATAAAGTCATTTCCCAGGTATATGTGTTTTAAAAAGGATATAAAATATACAGGAAGACACTAAAATTTTGAAATTTGGCGTAACATTATTTTCAGGTTCAGAAGAAATAAGCTTCTGGGCAGTATTTACATGATTTTAATTCCTTTGGGAAGTTTCTGTTTTCTAGTTTTCTCTGATTCAGTTTTAGAGAGTTCCACATATGCTGCTTATGGTCAAGCAAAGCTATCACATGGGTCAAAATTACACTTCACCCAGTCTTAATTTTTATCATGACACTGCACAAGGCATGAATTCTTGCTGAATTTTTATTTACTCAGAAAGAACTAGGAAATGACCTCTCGGGAGACACTCTGATTGTTTGTTTTTAGTTCTCTAATTATTGTTCATCAAAATCCAGAGTCAACTTGCCATTTGATAGTGAAATACTTTCACTATTACTCCCATCACACACACAGGAATACACACACACACACACACACACACACACACACACACACACACACAAATTTGCACACTATTTCATTTCTTGTCTCCCCTCAGAGACTTTTGATCTTAATTTAGTTAAGGTTTTAATTTCCAAGAAGTTACATAATCATTTAAGAAAATACTTTAAATTAACCGAAAGCTTAACATTTTCTCAGTTCACGTTTACATTCACATACTCCTCATCAGTCTGGGCTTCTTTTATACTCCGTATCAGACATTCTATCCTACTCATCTTCCTAAATGCTATTCCTGTGGCCAAAATGTAATCTTGTACCTTCTCTCCAACCTTGCACGAAACAAACAAAAATAGCTCAATTTTACTTCAACGTCGGGTCTCAGTGTAACTGTCACTTCCTAAAGTATCTTTCCTGATTCCTCTAAGTGCTCCAGTGATCAACTATAGTTTACTGTAGCTTTAGTCACAATTTACTACATCTTATTTTCCTATCTTAATATTTATTAAAGTGGAAGAACTTTGAAATAATCTTAGTATTTATCAAAGTCCCGAATATATATTTAACATGCAATGCATAGTGGATCATTTGAAGTCAGGAGAGATAACAGTGGTTGGATTATCTACTCTCAATGAGGACCTTTGGAGGAATCTTACAGATTCATTTTCTGTTTCAAATAATATATGTGGAACACACATTTTTTTCTGCTTACATCTACTCTGATTTCCTCTGTAAAACGCTTAATGTGATTTATCATCTCCATACTAGGCATTGTATTAGGTGCTGGGCTATCATGTAATTTATCCGACATTGATGACAAGGTTTGAGGATCTTCTATGTTTATGTTATTTTTTTCTTTACCTTAATAATTTAGTGTTTTCATGAAAATTCGATTCCATGACTATAACATCATAAAAATGTAACTTTAAGTAGCACTATCCCTTTACTAATATCACCTTTACTAAAAAAAAAAAAGCTTCAAAAGTTAAAATGTTGAATAATAAGTCAATATAATAATACACAGATATACTTGATGTTTCATATTGGTAAAAATAGGAAAATTATATTTATTGATTGATTGGTACTGGGAATCTATCCCTAGCAAGAAATGATTTTAAATGCTAAATTATAATCACAAAATATTGAAGAATTAATAAAGTTACATACACAAACCATTTTAGGAAAAGCTTCAGGAATCTTAAGTAGAATATGGAGTAAAGTTTGACACTAAATCATTTACCATATTTGGATTTCAATTCTGAGAAATGAGTGTTACTCAGTGGTGTATACACTTGGAAATTGCTAGGAACTTTCATACATCCATGTGGAACTCTCCAAATATGTGCTTTCAGGTGGGGACCAGCTAGAAGTAAACCTGTCATCTTTTACTCCAAACTAGAGGAACTGCAGAGCAGGTGCTAAGCAGAGTAGGAGAAACAAAAAATAAAATAAGGTTTCCAAGAAATTTTGGCTATTGGCTCAGCATGGATTTACCTGCTGAGCCTGCAGGGGCAGGTAGGCCTGAGACCCTCAGAGAAACAGTCTGAGTTGTTCTCAAGGGGCAGAACTCTTTGCTTTCCTGACAGAAACAAATACAAAGCCTCTGCAGAAGCGTACATTCATCTCAGGTCACAGGAAACCTAAGGAGGATGTCTTAACGAGAACAGTGACCAAGAATCTATCAAAGTTAATCATACGCTCAAGAAAGCAAGCCAACATGCAAGAAGAAACAAGCATCTAAAGGAGACCCACTCTGACCTCAGATAGTGGAAATTTTAGATATAGTTTACAAAACAACTCTGCTTGCTAACAACAAGGGAGGAAAAGAGATGTCAATGATAAATGTATTTCCAGAGAAGAAAAAATTTTAAAGGGGATACAGCAGATGTGAACGAAAACTCTGTGAATTAAATTAAAAAAAATCATAAATTATCATTTCACATCTCCCAAAATCTAATGAAAAATTTTTCAATGACTGAATTGTTTTCCTTTCAAATTTACATATATCGTTTTCCCTGAAAAGAAAAAAAATCCTCAAACATACTGATCAATTTAATAAAAATGGTTAACAGCTTCAGTGTTGTACATTTGAAGTTTTGAAGAGAAGCAAATTAAAAAATGATGTTTATTTACTCCCTCATGCTCTTACTTTGGGCAGACAACAGTGAAGTTATTACCAATGGGAAGATCACTGACAGGGTGGGAGAACAATGGTGGTGAAGTGGAGAAAACTGATTGAATGAGCCATCATCTATATAACTGAGTAATAAAGATGAAGATAACATTATGTAATACAACATCCAGTGGTGACCCCCTACTATTTTCTCTGTAATCTGGTATTTCCTTTATTGTTTTTGTGTTAACAAATGCAAAGACAACACTATGTAATACAGCATCCAGTGATCATTCCCTATTGTCTCCTCTGTAATTTGTATATCCTTTATTGATTTTGTTATAACAAATATGAAGATAACTATGTTAGACAGCATCCAGTGCCAATTTCCTACTATCTTCTCTATAACTTGATATTTTCCGTATTGTTTCTGTGTTATTCTGGGTTCCTTTGTCTTAAAAATAAAATTAAAAAATAAATAATAAATAAATAAATAATGATGTTTGTAAAGATAAGCCCTCTTCTTTCCCAAACACCAACTTTATTTCACAATTTTCATATTTTAGAGACTCATAAAAATAATTGTATTGATTTTGCTATCATTCTTAAAAACACATGGAATCAAGGTTCAGTGCAAACTGTACTTATCACCAGACACCTGTTATTTCTCAATGGCTTTCTTAAATGAATTAGAAGTCTGTTGTGGTGGTGGTATATTTTGTGCACTTTTTGAAATAAATAATGTACAGAAACCATTCAAATGCATATTCAGTGGAAAGCCATCTGGCTTCATGTGCATTTATGAATATTTTAGCCTGTTCAGCTAGTTAAAAGTAAAATCTGGCAGTAGGGATTATCATGTAGATTTGTGACAGCATTAAAAAATGTTTCTGTACATTACTGATTGACACATCTATTAAGTATAGTTCCTTTCATTATGGATTGAATCCATGGAAAATATGTGCAATATTACACATTGGCCTCCAATTCATCTTGAATTGGAACATGCAGTTTTATTAAAATAGCGTCACATATAAAGAGAATCTTGACATGAGGTTGAACATTAGAAGCAATCTTGGTGTACAGTGTGATGCAGCACTCAGATCCTTCTTCTGTGGAGGATGTTACCTCGGCTACTGGGCATGTTGCCAGGAAACAAGCCTTTTGCTGTAGCCACATTCCTGGACTGTTCCAGTCACAAATAGTCATCTTGCCCTATGTACTCTTTTTCTAGGTGCTTACAGGAAATAATGATATGCCATATAAATCCTGGCCATTCAGGTCCAATCTGGTGTCATCAGCACCACAGAGCCTCCTGGAGTCAGCCAGTGAAGCCTGTCATGGGGTTGCTTTCCAGTATGACTTCTGCCTGATCCTGTTCAGTAGCCTCCTTGTGCAGTGCCCCAGAGAAATCTTTGGGAAATATGCTGCATTCTCATATTCTGAAATCAAGCCCAGATTCCACTTTCCAGGAAATACTGTTACAGGTGTGATCCCCTAACCCTAAGTATGACATAAGTATGACACAAGGGAAATATTATAACTCCCTACTTCTTAGATATCTGATATTCCAAGCTCATTTTCTCTAAAATCAAACAAGGAATTCTAGGGACAGAGGTTAAGAGTTGGAAGATATTTATTGAGAGGGAGAGATATAGCTCCCGAAAGGCAGGAGAGGCCCTGAATTAGTTGTCTAGGCACCCTACCTTATAAGGAAATTAGGTAGAGCAGTACCCACATGGATATGACTCGGGTTACAGCTCTGATTAACCAATAAGGATCCAACTATAGTTGTTTAGGTAATAGTGATCCAATCAGGACACAAGTCGCATAACAAGGGTGCATGGAAAGAACACACACTTTTTCTAGGAAATGATGGGTCCAGAGGTCTTAGTCACCCACCAGGATGACTAATGTCTAGTTCATCAGGTCTGGTGTTTGGTTCACCTTTCGAGCAAGTATACAGAATGGTCATCTTGTCTTTATCTTGAGGCCTGGTGTCTAATAGATGTGTCTCCAGCTACAATTGAGAGGTGTTACCTTTGTCCTGGCTCTCCCAGGTCTCAGTACCATCTAACTGCCTGTAATACTAACTGAAGTTATTGTCTAATCCTACTTCTTAACTAAGACAAAAACTTCTCAGCAAAACTCCTGGCCAATTGCCTTCCAGTTACTTTGGTTAATCTCTTGGTATTAAGGAGTTTATTATGACATAAGGCAATCCACTATATTATTAAATAAAGTTTTCTCTAATATTCCATAAAATTTTTCTTCCTTGTAAGATTTGAAACAATATTAAATCAACTTCACTGTACTGGTTTCCTTGTTTTGGAATTAAATAACATTTCAACATTCAGGTTTCACAATTTATAGAGCTCTATTTTTAACATTTTTGAGAGATATGTGTTCATAATTAGAAATATATATTTGAGAAGTGATATCACACAGATAACTTGGGAATGGATGATATCTTAAAGAAATGAATGTGCAAGCAAAAATTCAAGCACTAATATTTTCTGTCTTCCAATGATATAAGGATCATGTTTAGGAATAAATTAAAGAGATTTTAATAAAGGTGACTATTTTCTTATGAAAAGAACATATAGTGTGGTGTCCCCTGAAGCTAACTAAACAACATATGTCAAATAAAGAGTAGCCAATTAAGAGAAAAGCTGATGAAAGGGGAGGGTGATGTGAATGAAAATAAGCCCTGCATTTACCAAAATGGAGAATATTTGGAATCTTCTGAACAAATCTAGCAGAGCCATGAGTTGGAAGAGAGACTAAAAGCTTGACTTGGGTTGGGCAGTGAATGGAGCACTGACAATTATTCCACAGATTTTAATGTAAGGCCAGCAGAGGAATAAGTAATAGCTGCAGAACATGGAGTTGAGAAAGATTTTCTACTGTCATTGCTTAATTAGGAAAATACTAATATAACTGTTTACTAATGAGAATTATTCTGTAAAGGGGGAAAAATAACAACACAAGAGAAAGAATTTACGGTCATGTCCTTGTTCATAGAATGTAACATTACAAAGAAATCGTCACACTTGATTGGATATGGCACTCTTGTTAAATTATAGTATTTTGGAAAATATAAATACATACTTACACTTGAGCTGTAACCTCCCTAAAAGTAATAGATTACAGCAGCAAAGAGAAAGACTGCAAAGCCGTATGGTATACTGGAACATCACAGCAAAGAACTGGCTCCAACTCAGCTGAAAAGCTTTTAGAGCTCTTAGAGACTAACATTCTCCTCAGGGTACTATTGGTAGTATCCTTGAGGTTTAACTTAAAGTCATCCAATCTCCTCATAGGAATTACTATCCAATCATAAGCAGCAGACATCACTATGTAGAAAAGAGTTGTAAATGTGATATATAGCCAGTCCAACATAAATGACAGCAATGGGTTTTCCTGGAGGACACAGGAGGGATTTTCCTTTATACTCAACTTTCAAAATTAAGGAAAGTAGCTGTAGAACTTGGGGCTAAAACCTTCTAATGGAAGTGGATCTTGACAATGTAAAATCCTTTGGTTTTGCTGAATACCCTCATGTGTCTGGATGGATGTGTGATTAGTTCAGTGTTTCAATCAGGTCACTGAGATCGCAGAACTGTGCAATCCATTAGAATGAGAGCAATTCAGGTACCTAAAGGTAGATAAATCTGACATCGTGTATAGTAAGGTGGATGATTGGTCAATGGAAAATAAAGAATGTTGTCAGAGATAGTTTGGGGTACAATAAACTAGCCAGCAAAGAAATTCTTTGTGATTAGTATGATAAAGAACTTCTAAGAACTATTATTTAAAATTGTAGCTGTGAGGAAGATGAAAAATTTCAGACTCAGTATAAAAATTGGCACTTACCTCAGAATTGCAAGGTGATATGCAAGAACCCAGAGAACTCACCACAAATGGAAACTCACAGCTAAAGATGGGCATAAAGACATAGGGTCTCCTGGAATTTCACAGATATTTGGGAGAAGTTTTTGACATCTATGAATTTAGTTTAGAGGTTGACCTAATGTTTATATTTGTAAGGCGTATTAGTCAAGGTTTGCTAGAGAAACAGATATAACACAAGATATACAAATGTATAAGAAATTCCAAATTTGGCTTACAGCGGTGAGCTACAGGGTTAGATGAGGAAGCATGCAGAGGGTGTCTGCATGCTGGAGATTGAAGAGCCCAGGCCTGGGGCCTGGAGCTCGGTGCAGTGTCCGTGCAAGTCCATATCAAAGGGTTAATGGGTCTGTGATGAAATGCTGAACAATCTACGACAAAGACCAGAGAGCCAACACCAGAAGGCTGAAGAGTCCCAGATGGAAGCCGAACAGTCTGCACCGGAAGCCAGGAGAGGACCAAGCTGAAGGCGAAGACTGGAGCCCGTCAGAAGAACCAGCAGCCGGTCCTTCCTCAATCCCTGTTTTTTATACAGTCTACCCACTCTGGGGAGTAGGGGCGGTCCTCTACACCCACACCCTCTGCATACCTTCCTCTTGCACATGTTTAGGATGAATACAAAGGAAGCACCCCGGCTCCCTCCTGAGTCACATAGTTAACCTTCTAAGCTTCTCAAATTAACACAATAAACAACAGCCCAGAAGGGTAAGGGCATGTCTTTTTACCCCAAGATGCAAAACTGCCAGAGTCATTTAGCGAAACCTCTACGCTCTCCAAGTTGACACAATGTATCAACCATAACACAAGGCAAGCAAAATTCCAGCTAACATATCATTACATATAGTAAATATGGAAATGGCTCACAATACAAATGTAAAAACATGCCAAACTATCAGCACAGAAAACTTGACAGCAAAAAGTAGAATAGTAGAATGAATCACCAACAGACAGCCTTCAGCAGAGAAAGATGAGATATAAAAACAGAACAAGCGAGGAAGCCAGCCTGAGGTGGCCATAAGGTTCCCTTCCTCTCAATGCCAAGTACAGCTCAATGCCACTCTTTTAAAATATCTCCCCTTTGTAGTGTCTCTGCACCTTTGCCCTCAGGTACAATTATAGAAGTCAGAGAGTTTATTATTACTACATATAAGAAGTATATTATCAGTACAGTATATTATCAGATAAAAGCTATTACATTAGTTTAGGTAACTGTAGGAGTTCTGTGGGAGTTAGAAGTGTTTTCATGTTGGTTGTGATTTCAATGTATGGACCGCACTTGCTGAAGAGCTAGATGGAAGGAAGAAGGAAGAATAAGAAGAATCATGTGTAATTTCTAGGTTTTTAACTTGAGCGACCTGTAGATGATTTGGTTGCTTATCTAGACTGAAAAGATCATCAGGAATGATAAAGAGAAGATATAGGTTCTCTAGTGAAAATACCTATTTAAAACGTTTTGGTGAGGGCAGGATACAAAGGGGCAAATGAGGGTCCAAATCTGTGATTCGCTGTTGTGTATATTATGATACCTAGCAAAGACAACGTCAAAAATGTTGTCCATGAAATGTACAAAATACACTTTTTCCTTAGGAACATGGCTAAAGATATATTTTTGATTATTTATTTTTGTTATCGGAAATTACAGCATGCTATAGTCTAGCTTGATAATACAAGAAACACAGATTACTCCAGAAGTTCGTGGCAAATATTTCTTCTGTTTTAAGCATCAGCTGTTGTAATAAGTAAAAGAGAATATTACTAAAACTCTATTTTATCCCTCTCTGCCCATTAACAGGTTAGTTTTCATAAACAGCTCTTGATTTCACTAGACAATAACTAGAAGTTCTATTAACATTAACCAGTTACAATGGGTGATGCGTTTTTACTAAATGTGGTTAAAAATGGATGGTAGTAATATATAATTAGTGACTTAATAAGCCAATGTACCTGTATATTTAAAACTTGCACTTCAATCACTTATTACAGTCACTATTTTTTGTTATGAGTTTTCTAGATGTAGGTTTTACTAAAAATGTTTGAAACTTCTCTAAAGAATAGCATATTGGTGGATATAATTTACTTTCTCACACCCCAAGGCTAAAAATAATAGGAAAGAAATCAATCATGTAAAACTTCATTGAGCAGCACATTTTTCAACCTGCAAATGAAATGAACACTTACTTGATTTCAACAGAATTGTTTTTAAAGATTCTTGCCTCCAGATCTAAATGCTTTAATTCTTTCCTGGGCAGTGCAACACTCTCCTATGAGGAGGTAGTAAATTTAAAGTAAGTTGAACTGTATGAATGTTCTACAGGGAGAAGAGAAGGCACACTGGTGAATAAAACGAAAACAAAAACTCACGTGAGCATATTACTTAGCCACACACTGTTGGTTCTAGCAAAGATTCTTAAAGCCTTTAAGGAGGTTGGGGATTCAACAAGCTTATCAATCAAACATCATAAAATAGTACCCAAAGAATATAGATTAAATTAGAATTCAGATTGTTTCAGCAATGGATTGAAGCACAATTGAAGGACCTTAATTATGGGAGACAGATAGCAGAGAAACACTACCAGATGGATTGCATGAGTCTGCAGCAATCAGAAATGAATTGCTGTTTCAATCGTTGTAATTTATCCCTTGTGTGGCTAAGCAATCCTTGCAGCCAGAGGCTTAGAGAAGAGAGGCTACTTGTCCAACCAGCCTCGAAAGGAACATTGACTGGATCTGCTTCAATCACTTGCTTACTTGGGCAGCAGTGGCTGTGGGATGAACATCTTCAGACAGGAATGTCAACAATCAAGGGTCTTCATAGCGGGATGATAATGGTTACTAGCCAAGGGCACCTCCTACCATTACCTCTCATCCTCCAAATATCTATAAAGAATCAGTTGCTTTTATTATTCCTTCACTCCAAATTTTAATGGTCATCTTTTACACACAGCAATTTTGTTTCAAATAGGTAATTCTGCAAAGAACAGAACTGGTTCTTTCTGACCATCTGTTTTTAACATCTATCTATCTGGAAATTCCTGTGTATATAAATAAATGAAAGTATAAACATCACTGGCATAATAAAGAGTTTAGCACACTGAAATTAGAAGGAGTAGGAAATAATCAGTGAAGAAGTCAAAAGAATATTAACACAACTTCACGAAGTACAAACACTAGTGGTTGTATTCTTCAACCTTAGCAGATATTGGCTTTGCCTAAGCAAGATTTTAGAAGCAAAACATATCAATTGTGTCGACAATAGGCACCAATTATTTCTCTTACACTAAATAAATTTAATGAATTTTTACTAGATTAGTTTTCGGGGTAGAAAGAGACTTGGTTTTAATGAACAACAAAAAGAACATCTAAAATTAGATAGTTGCAAGGAAATATTTTTCTTTTTCTCTCCAGTGTAATTTTGCTGGATTAGTTTGAGGTGCCATAATTATGAGCCTACACATTTTCAAGTCAAGTGGGCGTTATGATATATGTGAAGGGTATCTGTGATTTTGTATAATATACTTAATACCTGTATACAAGATAGTTATACATATATTTCTTGGTGGGTAAATTTTATCTTAGGCTATATTATTGAATTTGGTAATCTTTATGCAATATGGGCTGTAGGAACTGCAGCAGATGAATAGACCATCATAAATTGTAAGAGTTTGGATTACTGCCCATCAAATTTTGTATATCACTTAGGAGTTTTGAAGGACTTTTTCACTTTTTAGAGATGAAATGTCAAAGTTATAATACCAAATCCTGGAATTTTTCCATGTCCTTTTTGAGTCACTGTTAATCTTCAGCTTATCAATGTTTATTTGGTACAACCAGTTATAAACAATACCACTCCTTCATAAACATGAACACATTATTTAAATGCTGTGACTTTACATAATAAAAATTATAACTCAAGAGGAACTACTTAATTATATGCTAACACATTCAGGCTTTTTACCTATGATAAAATTCAGAGAGGGAAAAAGTATGTTCTTTTGTATTGAGAGGCTAAATGAAAGCCTGAAAAATTGCAATTGGCACAAAATTTAGTCGTTTCTTATCAAAAATACTTCCTGCTTTTTAATATACACTACACTCAGAGATTGAATATGAGTAATTTCACATTTTTACCCCTAGGGCTTTTAATAAAATACACATTTAGAGTAAGATCATTTTCTAATTCTTTTCCTCCAGTTTTCAACATCCCTGAAAGTAGAATGTGTCTTACAAATGAGTGTTTTACAACAACCATTAGTATGGCAATGGTCACGAAATCCACTTGCTTATATGTGAAACTGATCATAGCTGTGCTTGTGATTCTCTCTTCAATTTAGTACGATGTATGTGTGTACTGACACTAAACACCAAATAAATACTAAAGGCTCAAGGCAAGAGACACTGACAAATCTTTAGAACAATAAAATTTTAACTAGGATCCATATATTGTGCAGGAATCATAAAAATCAGTATTAGGTGAAATATTGAGCACTTAATGATAAATACATATTTCCTGAAAGCTTTGCAAGTTTATCAACAAGTGCAAAGCAGCAGCTGCACTATATGTTTATTTTCTCCCTAGGAAGAACCTTGTAAAAAGAAAGCAGCAGCAGACACAGGCAGACACACACTTGGAAGTCTGACATTATGTACAGGTTACCAATGATTTCCATAGGGACATTGGTTTGATATCACATTGTCAGAAACCTCCCCCAACCTTGAACAGAATCCACCTATTTTCTGGGGGCACAACGAAGGCAAAGATGAAAATAATTTTGTCAAATACTAGAGCGTTAGTATGAGAACCTTCAGGTTTCAGGTACCTGTAGCCTGGTAGAAAATCTAGATCATTGTATAGTAGGCATTTTTAGAAAATACAGCTTATATGTAAGTAAAGAGCTTTTTCAATTAAAGTAAAATAGATGTTTAAGAAAGTAACACACCTTAGTGGTTTTTAAAATGGCAGCTCTGGGGCTGGGGATATAGCTCAGTGGAATAAGCACCTGCCTAGCAAGCGCAGGGTCCTGAGTTTGATACCCAGTACCGCAAAAAAAAAAAAAAAAAAAGAAATGGCAGCTTTACTAGGAATTTTGACGGCACAGAAGACAGTATGGAGTGGGCCAATAGGCAGCAATTTATGAGTTGACAGTGGTCCGGAAGAATCTGAATATGAGTTTAAAGCTGCAGAATTGCCTTAGCAATACCTCCATATTCTATTTTTTGTTTGTGTGTGTACTGAAGGTTGAATGATAAAAATCTATGCATAATGTACCTAAAAGGTACATCCCATAAATGTAACTTTCAAGTAACAAGAAAGCATTGCCATACTTTATTGGTAATATCTTTTTTCTTGTAGAACATAAAATAGTGATTCTTAAAACTAATAGCACTTTACCTAAAAGTAGTTTATTTAATGAGTAACAAACATATCCTAGAAACATTTGAAAGTAACTGCTACATATTTTCTTTTATCCTTTCAAAGAACTTTGAAAAAAATATGTATCTGTAAATAATTGATTTCAGACATTTTTAATTTACCAATTTTTTATATTGATACTAATATATAAAGTAGCAAAGATCAATTCTTACTCTGATTTAACTTAAAATACAAAACTCCAACAAATTTTGTCTGTTAGACTTTGATATGAAGACATTTCAATCATATGTATATCAAAATAGGAACATATAGTGTGGGATTTCAGCCGGTTTTTATTACCTTGACATTGTTATCATGTGTATTATCCTGGTTTTCCCATTCTCCCTCCCTCCTGCTGGCTATGTTTTGTAAAATTATTACTTCTCATTATCTCTATTAGTATGTGAACAGAAAATAAAAAAGAAAGCAAAATTAGTTTATCTGGTAACTTAATTCTATTAAAAGGATTATTAAGAGAGGATGAAAGTAATGTCCATGGTGGAATTACATGATTAGAGAAAATTGATAATACATGGACACATTAAAGGGCATAGATAAAATACATACACGAGAGACTAACAATGGAGATGCAAATGCTTAGCAAGTGTAGAGGTCTTTGTGTCTTCTAAACCACAAAAATGAAAATATATTGGGCAATTGTTTAGTTTGATTTGTTAGCTATGAATTTATTTCTGAACAAGTATTCTTGCAGTGTTAATACAGTACTTGTAAGACCCCGAGATATGCCATTTTTATTAGTGTATAAAAGTAGGACATTATAGTAGTATATAAAAGTAGCAACTGTTACAATTTAACTATCTCTGTACATACTTAATGCATACTATATAACTCAGGAGACTTCCGGGAAGATGGCGACCGGGTAGGCAGCAGAGAGAGAACCTCCCAGAGGATTACCACCCAAACAATGAAATATAACAATATGAAGACAGAAATAAGGACTTCC
>PVLD010014716.1:0-51268 GCA_004027595.1 Dinomys branickii | reverse complement strand
AGAAATGCAAATAAAAACAACATCGAGATTTCATCTCACCCCAGTAAGACTGGCCAGTATGAAAAAGTCATCCAATAACAGATGCTGGCGAGGCTGTGGAGAAATAGGGACTCTATTACACTGCTGGTGGGAATGCAGACTGGTGCAACCACTGTGGAGAGCAGTTTGGAGATTTCTCCGCAAACTAGGTCTAGAGGTTACATTCAAACCAGCTATTCCTCTTCTGGGTATTTTCCCAGAAGATCTGAAAACATCATATCACTCTGACATATGTGCACCCATGTTTATAGCAGCACAATCTGTAATAGCTAAAATTTGGAAGCAACCCAAGTGCCCATCCACAGAAGACTGGATTAAAAAATTGTGGCATTTTTATATAATGGAATATTATTCAGCTATAAAGAAAGACAGTTTTGGGGACTTTGTAGGGAAGTGGACAAAACTGGAGTCCATACTCATAAGTGAAATAAATCAGCGATACATGTGCAGGCAACGTATTGTATCACTGGTGTAAGAACACGAGGGTGGGAATGTAAACTAAGAGACATGAAGGAAATCTGTTCTAAAACAAAGAACAGATGGGATGAAGGAAAGTATAAAAGAAAAAGACAAAAATGTATGTAGGTATAAACGAATATGCATATATGCAGGAGGGCTAATATGGTTCTACTATTGTATTATATCACTTAATGCTAAGCAATAATCGATGACGGGTTATTGGATCAATCTTGTATGTCTGTATGTGTTATCCTGAACACACACTTCGAAGATATCAATATGTAAAGCAGCAACTATTGGTGTTTTTGTTGTTGTTGTTGTTGTTGTTTTTGCTGTTGTTGATGTTTGCCTGTTTTGTTTTTTGTCTTTGGATTTTTGGTTTTTGTGTTTTTTCTGTTGTTGAGAGGATTAATTGTCTGACTAAATTTGCATGTCTAGATATGGGCTTATATATTTACACTTCGAAGATATCAATGGATAAAGCAATTACCACTGTTGAGATCATATCACCTTGTCTATAGATTAGTTGTGATTGTACTAGTTTTTATGCTAATTGGTGTCTGTTTGTCAATATGTTTTTGTACTTGTATTTTTTAAATAAAAAAATAAATAAAAAATTAAAAAATTTTTAAAAAGTGAATCATTAGATTTCACATGCATGGATGATGAAGATGATCCATCATGGTAAAACATACGTTTTTGTAACAGAAGAATGGTTTGGGTGAATGATGATGATGATGATGATTTTGACATTGGCCATGTGAGCCAAAGTTCCTGTGATAGTGAAATGGAGCAAGAATTGACTGATGCAGACACAGGGAGTGGAAACCTTGATGCAGATGATAAGAAAACAGCAATGTGTATACATATTTGACTAGTCAAAGTGTTGCAAAATGGTCACACAAATAGAACAATCCAAAGTGAGAATTAGATCCAAAAATGTAATGCAGGTCTTGGCAGGGGTAAAATGTATTGGACAGAATGTCAGCACTGCCATTCAGTGTAGGAAATTATAATGAAGTACTACAACATGCTGTGAAATGCACAAAGGCTGAGAGACAAGTAAAACATTCTGTATGCACCAATAGTCATATTCGAAGTGTATTTATTATGACACCTCACTAGCTGAACTGAAAGCATTCATAGATCTGCTGTACTTAGCAGGGATTTCTCATGGTAATTATAGGAATGTAAAAGATTTACGGAAAAGCAATGAGTCAAAATATGACATAAAAATTTATGCCCTTGTAGTTTCAAGGGTTTATTATGATTTCAGTTTACAAATTTATCTTTGAGCTCAGCCATCAGATATTTATTAACATAGTAATAAACCAAATGATGTTTGTGAACAGATTTGTTTCTCCCATCTCCCAAACTAATCAGAATGTGACATTCAATAATTGGTTTACTGGTTTCCAGTTGATGTTACATTTGCTAACAGCACAAATTGACCAGTGTAGGAAATTTATGCAGGAACAAAGCAGAAATTCCAAATGAAATGTTGCAATTTCAAAATACAGAATTGTATGGTAATAATCTTTAGATTTCAAAAAGAATTACATTGCCCTCATATATGGCAAAGAAATACAAAGTGATACTGCTGATGTCAACATTTCACCCTGACAGAAATACTGATAGGGAAACCTCTACAAAATGGAAGCTTGAGTTGGAAACTTTCTACAACAAAGCCCAAGGCAGCGTCAATGTTGTTGATGAGTTATGCAGCAACTATGATGTCATGTGAAACACAAAGCATTGGCCAGTGGTTGTGTTTTACTCAATCCTACACATTGTGGCATAGTCTGATAACTTACAATTAAAATAACAAGTACAAAACACCACAGAGAAATTTTCTTAGAGGATTGGGACTGGAACTCATAGGAAATCATTTACAGTAGAGGAAAAATGAAATGTTTCTGCCTGGGGAACTATGCAAAACAATTGTGGACCACACTGCTGAACTCACAGGTGAACAACCAGACAGAGCATTCCAAAGACCTACTACCATAACAGGAAAACAAAAATGACGTCAACTGTACCTATGAGAAAGTACAGGAAAACATATGTTTTGTATGTGCTATCAGTGTGATACTTATATATGGCACCTGCAATTTTCCTGTGTGAAGACTGCCTTGGGTGTGACAGTTGAAGCAAACATTATTTTTGTTGCAGTGTTCTATTGGTATTTTCCTTGTGGTTCATATTGTTTCTTATTTCTGATGTTATCTCTTAGGTTTTGTAAACAAGTACACAGCTGATGTGATAATGATGATGTCTGTTCTAAATGTGCAATACATATTAAGAATTTAGTACTTTATTAATATTTTATGTTCCTGCTAACTGCATATTCCTTAATTTCTTTCTTTTTTTTTTTTGGTGCTGGGAATCAAACTCAGGACCTACAAGAAAGCACAGGAAAACATGTTTTATGTGTGCTGTCAGTGTAAGTGATACTTGTGTATGACACATGCAATTTTCAGGAAAATGTAGTTTTTATATGGGCTATCAGTGTATGTGATGCTTGTGTATGGCACACAAGCATTAGGCCACTGAGCTATATCCCCTGCCCTATTCCTTAATATAAGAACCTCCTGATAAAACCATGACCAGTGAGATGTCAAGTATGACCTACAAAAATACCAGGAAAGCAAAACACATGTGTTGTCAGGGTGAGTGATAAGTGTGTATGAAACGTGCTGTTGTCATATATGAAGACTGCCTTAATTATGATAACTGAGGTAAAGATTACTTTTTGTAGAGTGCTATTGGTATTTTCATTGTAGTTCATATAGGAATTTCTGTTTTCTTAGACTTTGTACAATCAAATCCAGTTGATATTGAAAATGTTGATGCTTTTTAATAAACACAATATTAATACTTTATTTTTTGATATTTTTCCTGTTATGCACTTATTGTTATGTAATAAAACTTAAAAATTAAAATTAGTAATTCATCAATAGAAACATCCTAAAAAATTAATGTTATGCTCTAATAATTCCTATACCCCCAAATCCTACTCGTCCTATACATCTATTGGATACCACTTTTTTTCTTTTTTTTTCACCATTCCTTTTTTTTCCTTTGGTACCAGGAATCGAAATCACAACCTCACACTTGCCAGGCAGGCGCTGTGCCACTGAGCTATATCCCTGGTCCACCACTGTTTTTCCTAGTGGTGTGGAGACTGAACCCAGGGCCTGTGGAAGCCAGGGAGGTGCTCTCCTACTCAGCCATATCCTAGCCCTGCACATCTCTTCCCACGTGTTGTCCTACTCAACCTTTCCCATACTCATACTTCCTGTGCCTTTGACGTGCTCAGGACTACAAAATATTCTGAGGCACTATCCCATGTGTTCATTCTGCATACTTCTTGGGCTACCTCTAATATGATTCCTTTAATAAGGAATTCAGGAAAAATTTCTAGAAAAATTATTTATGTGCATTATGAAGGCCCTTATACCCACTATGACAGAAATACATACTGAATAAATCAATTCATTTGCTTGTTTGATTGATAAAGCTGACCTTATATCACGTACAAAAAGTAATTCAAGATGAATATAAGTACTTAAGAGAAAAGCTAAAACTATAAAGCTCTTAAAAATAACATTGAAAACCATCTCTGTGACCTTGGAGTAGGCAAAGACTCCTTAGGAAACAAACCAGTAAGACCCCAGTAATCACAAGACATTGATAAATTGAACTTCATCAGAATTAAACAAAACTAATCAAAAAATACTAACAAAATAAAAACAGAATTGCACACTAGGAAAACATACACATATGTGCATATGCACATACACATATATAAAATTGTGCCTTATAAGTATGTACAAAAATTATGTCAATAAACACTTTTTTAAAAAACCAAAAATATGAAGAATCTTCCTGTTTAAAATTCAGCCCTCCATTGCTTAGTGAGAGAGGTCCTGAAAAGTATGTCATTAAACTGTCACTACTGTGTAAACATCAATAGAATATATGCACAAACCTAGATGGTATAGCCTATGGCACAACTAGGTTATATGTGGTCTGGCATTGGCCACATATATGTCATTATGTCCCATATGACTGTAATCCAATTTTCATAACTGGGTACTCCTCTTTTTTGGTACCTAGCTTGAATCCTCCCCTCACAGACTCTCCATAGGCCTACTCTGGCTCCCTCGAAAGTTCTTATTAGTCCACTGTCGCTTAACTGGAGAATGCCTAGTGGGTGACAGAATGACACTTTTCCAAGCCAGTTGCTCAATTCTGAAAAGAGCACTTTTGTAATTCCTTTTCATTGCTTTTGAGCTGTTAGTAATTTATTTCCTCTCACTCAGTTTCAAATTAATTTTTAAGTATCTCTGTGACAGTTGTGCCCAACCTGGTTGGCTTGTGAACCACCTAGCAGATTAGTTAACATTTCTGGGTGTGTCCCGCTCAGTCATGGAGGGACAACCTAGGCTACTATAGCTGGGCCCAGGCCCCTTCCTCTGTGGTGCTTTTCTCCTGCTCTGCTTCCCAGCTACCATTAAATGAGCATTTTGTTCCACTACCCTTCTGCTTTGGAGTCACCTGAGTATAAATTAAATTCTCTGAAACTGTGAGCCAAAACCCATCTCTCCTTTAAAATGTGGACATCTGCTGCTTGGTCTCCACGAGGGGAAAGCAGAACCATCCATAAACTATAGATATATTTGTTTTGCTTTGTTTTTGGAGCTGGGAATTGAACTCAGGACTTTGAGCTTGCCAGCCAGGTGCACTACCACTGAGCTATATTCTTGGCCTAAATTATATTCTCGAAAGTTTTGTTATTCTAAAGATTTTGTATATACAAGGCAATAAACGAGATTTCCAAAAGTTTTATGAGAGCCCTAAAATACTTTCAGGTTATGTGTTCATTTCTGAACATTTAATTTAATTTGTCTTTCAGAAATGAGTGAGTCTAGCTGGATGGTGTAGTTGAATCCCACTGTCCCAAAGTAATGAGTCTAAAAAGTGAAATCACTTATTATTTCAATCCTGAATTCTTAACTCCTTGACCACTTAGGTATGGACACTGGACCAGCAGCATCTGGCATCACTGATGACCTAGACAGAAAGATAGACTCAATCTTGGGAAAGGCACTGAATCAACACCTGCAGTTTAGGAAGTAACAAGGTGATTTTTACACTGTAATAAAGTATGAGCAAAAATGTGGAGATTTTTGTAGGTCTATAGCTCCACTATTTTGTTTTTACTTATTTTTCTTCAAATAAATTATGTGGCTAGAGAAAAAGTCAAAGCTGAAGGACGGGGAAGCGCCAAGGGGCCTGGAGGTCAGGATCACGCTTGCTGGGAAGAGAGAACCTGGATCCCTGATGTGAACAAGGACGCCATTTTCCTTTCTGCGCTTTCCTCTTTATGCTTCTCTCTTCTCTGACCTAATATTCTACACTAATTATTGATGGACTAGGGTAACGCTTTGCACTTTTCCTGATTTCAATGTCACTTTCCCTCTTTTTAAGGTCATGATTTTTTTCAGAAATCATGTTTGAATTTATATATTCTGTGCTCTAATTTTAAAAAGCAGAATCTTTGCAGTGTTGTGTTCTCACACCTGACATACTATAATAAAGGTTATCATGGTAGAATGGGTTATCAACTTGTTCTACCTTGTTTCACTCAAACTTTAATGTTACATTTCCTTGGAAATTATTTTTATATAAACTACCTAAAGACAAATAGTATAGTTTCCCTGTTTAGAAACTTCACCCTAATTTTCTGCTGAATCCTGTAGTTTGAATCAAATCAAATCCTCTAGGTACAACAATAATTGTTTAGGGCAATGCCTATCCAAGGGGCAGAAAGGGTAAGGTCTGATTCTCTCTTAACTCAGAAAAAAATGAGAACAACAGAATATCTTCTTTCAGAAGAATGTCAATAGTACACATGGTAAAAAAGAAAATTAGAAAACTATCTGTTTTGCAACCCCAGTATAAATCAGGCAGTGATTATTAGTTGAAGATGAAAGGTTTTTGGGTGATTATTTAGCAACAAGTTATTCTCAAATTTAGCAATTTAAAAACAAGTAAGATTTATTACTTCACAATTCCTGCAGATCAGGAATCCAGGACAGTCTTCTCTGGATTTTGGCACAAAGTTTCTCATGAAGTCACTGAAAAATTGTTGGCCAAAGGTGTAGTCATATCAAAACCCTACTATGGGACTCCACGGGCAGGAGTACATGCTCCCAAGTTCATCAGACTTATTTTTTTTCAAAAATTGTTGGAAATGAGAGCCTTATGGAGAGAGACAGAGACAGAGATAGAGACAGAGACAGAGACAGAGAGATATTGAGAAAGATTAAAGGCTGTGTTTTGGCCAGGCGTGTGGCGTACACCTGTAATCACAGCACTCAGGAGGCTGAAGCAGGAAGATTGTTGGGAGTTCAAGACCAGCCTGGGCTACATAGTGAGTTCAAGGCCAACCTGAACTACATTGCAAGACCCTGTCTCAAAATGACAAAAAAAAAAAAAACAAAAGAGAGAGCTGTGTTTTCATAACCTAGTCTTAGAAAATACATCTTACAATGTCTGTTATATTGTTTTCTAGAAGAGAGTCAGTTAGTCCAGTTCACACTCAAAGCAGATGCATGAATGCCAGGGGTGGGAATTATTAGGGTCATTTCAGAAGCTGCTGTTACAAAGAGGAACCAATGTTTATGTGACATCAAAGTATTATTTCACATTACATACCAATTTTTTTTTGTCTTTTTGAGACAGGGTCTTCCTATGCAATCCAGGCTGGACTTGTGCTCACTTTGTAGCCCACACTGGCCTCAAACTCGCAATGATCTTCCTGCCTCAGCCTCCTGAATGCTGGGATTACAGGCATGCATCACCACACCCAGCTATATACCAATTATTAAGGGAAAAATGTGCTATTATGATATGATAGTTATCTTGGTGATAAAACTTACGGTTCCTACTAGTTGGACTTCCTGATAGTATATGCTTCCAGATGTGATCCAAGATGAAGTTCACAACCCTCACCTAGGAAAGTCTTGTCAAATGTTCTTAACTTGAATTTAATTAATTTTCAGATTTAATTTTAGTTTACAGTATATCAAAGGGGCAGATGATATACACTAGTATCATGAAGAAACAGCCACACAAATTCAGAATGTGGTTCATTCTATGAAACAACTTTTTTGTTTTTGTTTTTGTCTTTTTGAGACAGGGTCTCATTATGCAGTTCAGGCTGGCCTTGAGCTTACTTTGTAGCCCAGACTGGTCTCAAACTCACAACAATCCTCCTGCCTCAGCCTCCCAAGTGCTGGGATTACAGGCATGCCCAGTTATGAAACAACTTTATTGAACTCTAAGAAGTCAGTGTCATGTAGGAAGCAAGGTAAAGAAATCCTAGGAGCTAAAGGGCCAAAACCAAAGGCAAGGTAATGAATCCTAACTGGGTCCTGCACTGGACAAAACACACACACACATACACACACACACACACACACACACACACATACACAAACATATAAAAAAAGAAAGAGAAAAAAGCAAATGTTACAAAATATTAATACTCATTAGACTAGGGTAGAACTTTTCAAATTTTAAGATAAGTTCTCACTAAATCACTGTTTCTCAACCTAGGCTTGAATTTTCAATTCTTCTGCCACAGCCTCCTAGAGTGCTAGGATTACAGGTGTGTGCCACCATTCCCGGTTTAAAGAATTATTTATACTTGAAATTTTCCAAAATAAAAAATTGGGGAGGAAACATATCTTCTTCATGTAATTTCACTTGACTTAAAATTATTTCAGCGAATCTTCCTTGGTATACATTTCCTCTCTGGAAATGTCTAGAGTAATAATCTTTTTCATTCAAGAGTCTTCCCCAAACAATTACTAAATATAACATATAGCATTATTATACTGATGCCCCCCCCCAGCACTGGGGATCAAACCCAGCGCCCTCTGCATGCTAAGCAAATATTTCACCACTGAGTTATACCTCAACCTAGAAATAGGTATTTTGATTGGAAAACAACTGGATGGTCCTTAAAATAAGGACTACATTTTAAGAACCCTTGCCACTTAGACAAAGTCTACATGGTGCACTAACTTAGACCATCTGTTGATATTCAGTTAAACCAAAGAAAAAACAAGAAAAAAGAAATATAGCTGGGCAAATATTTTTAAAATTGATTTAGTTTGTACAGTACAGAATTCACTCAGCTCTCAAGGAATTTTATAACCTCTATCAGCTAGCTGCTCATTGTTATTGATTCATGTTATTCCTAATTTGGAACTTTACATCCTGCGGGTTTGTGAGGGGACCCCCTGTCCCAGAGGCCTTTCTGTCCATTCACCCCATGCTGTGGCAACCTCCCAAGCTGAAGTGTGTCCCCGCTTATGTTGGTAGATGAAAAAAGCGCTTAGATCTCCACCACCATTTCTATAACATCACCCTTAAGGAGTTTGTTTTAACTTTCAAATCCTGAATGGATGTTGGCATCTGTCAAACACTTTTTTTGGCATTGACATGATCACACAGCTTTACCTTTTTAGCCTCTTGATTCAAAATATTACATTGATTAATTTTTTAAAATGTTGAGCCAGTCTTGCATACCTGGAATAAAACCCAGCTGGTCAATATTACAGAATGACTGTTTTGGTCCCACTCTCCCAATCAGAGGTGGGAACCCTAATTTTCCTTGTGATGTCATAAGGTGGGGTCTCTGGGAGACACTTAGATCATGAGGATGGAGCACTCATGATGCCATTAGTGCCCTCATCAGGAGCCCATGAGAAGCCAGGCAAGGTGGAACATGTCTGTAATCCCAGAATTCCCAGGGTTGAGGCAGGAGGATGACTGTGAATCCGAAGCTACATAGTGAGTTCATAGTGAGTGAACTAAATAGTAAGACCCTGAAACAAAAAAAAATAAACAAAAAAAAGGAAGAAAAAAGACAGACAGACATGACAGAGGTGATCTCTCCCTTATCTACCTAAAGGTAGAATGAAAAGAATAATCTGTAAACCAGGAAGAATGGTTTACCCTTACCAGACATTGGGTCTTCCAGTACCTTGATCTTGGACATCTTAGCCTTTAGAACTGTGAAAAACTCTGTGTATGTGTATGTATATGTATTAATGCCACTAAGTTTTTGGTATTTGGCTATAGAAGTCTAAAGAAATTAAGACAAATATATTGCAAAAATTTTTTATACATTGTTGTATTCCATTTGCTAATATTTTGTTGAAGATGTTTGTATCTGTGTTCATGAGAGATACTGGTCTATAGTTTTCTTTTTTTGATAGGCAGGTGCTATTGGCCTCACAAAATAAAATGGAAAGTGGTTGCGCCTCTTGTGGAAGAGATTGCAAAAAACTGGTGTTAGTGTTTTTTTTAAATATTTGGTAGAATTCTCCAGTGAAATCACCTGGAACTGGAGATTTTTTTAAAGGGAGTTTTAAAAAATAAATTCAAGTTCTTTAATGGTTGTTGGGCTACTCAGGTTATTTCATTTTGGTTGGGTTTGGCTTCAGAATTTGAAAAGGAATCCATTATTTATGAATGGATTGAATATATGACTGTAAAATATTACCTAATGGTCCTTATTATCATGGTGGCTGACAGACACGTAGTGATACTCCATTTTGCTCCTCATAGTGGTGATACATTCTCTCTCTTCTGATTTTTTCAATCTTGCTAGCTTATCAATTTTAATAATTTTTAAGTAGAATCACTCTTCATTGATTTTTAACTTCATTAATTACAACAGTGACCCCTCCTTTTCTGTCTTTTTGAGACAGGGTCTCACTATGCAGTTCAGGCTGGTCTTGAACTTACGACAACCCTCCTGCTTCAGCCTCCCAGTGCTGGGATTATAGGCATGAACCACACTCTCAGCTTGACCCTTGTATTACTTGCTTCTTTTTGCTTATTTTCCTGTGTTTGCCAGTACTCCACTAGGAGCTTAGTTCAATTTAAATCTCAAGCCTTTAGTTACAACAAACATACACTCATATGTCATATTTTCATTTTACTAGTTCTGCTTTTAAATTTCCTTTGCGATTTCCTCTTTGGTCCATGCAGTGTTTAGAACTGTGCTGGTTCATTTTCATGCAGAAATCCTCCTACTGTCCTTCTATTACTGATTTCTAGTTTGAATCCAGTACTGTCAGAAAATACACTGTGTATGTGATTCCAATTGTTTTACATTTGTTGAGGTTTTTTGTGATGCTGTTTGATAGCCTAGGATATGGTCTATCTCGGTGAATGTATTTCATGAACAATCAAAAAAATATGTGTTCTACTGTTATTGGGTAAAGCCGTGACTGGTTATATTGGGCAGACAGTCTGGATTCTTCCTTACTTGCTGTTTAATAGTTCTGTCAGTTGCTGAGAGACCATGCTGGATTATTCAGTGATCACTGTAGAGTTATCTATGTTTTCTTTTAACTCCATTAGTTTTACCTCATGTGTCCTAAGCCTCTGGTATTTGATGTATACACATAAAATCATTGTGTTCCCAGTCAATTGACATTTTTATCATCATATAATCTCTCTCCTTGTAACATCCACTGTACTCTGGTATTTTTTGTTGTTGTTAAATATACTTTTTTGGCTATTAATTATACCCACTCTTGTTTTTTAAAAATTAATATTTGCATAGCTCATCTTTTTCATTATGTTGTTGAATTTGATGTTTCTTATAACTAACATATCATATGGTTGGGTTGTGGTTTTTATCTATGCTATCTGTCTCTGTCTCTGTTGTAGTCAGGGGTTTGCAAAGGGAACAATACAATATACATAATTTATAGAATTATTTTATAATAGTCACCCAGAGTCATATACAAAGAGAGTACAGGAAATCTGTCCACACACTAAAACTAAAAAATCCAGCTAAGGGCCTGGATCCCACGGCAATGTCCTGTATGAGTCCAGCTGAAGACCTAGGATCCATCACAATGCCCCCTACAAATCCAACTGGAGGCCAAGGACCCATAACAATGTCCCATGCAGGCCTGTTTCATTGATCTGCACTGGGAAGGCCCAAAGGTCAGTGATGGAAGCTAGAAAGTCTGTGCCAGTGGGATGAAGTATCTGTGCTAGCAGGTTGAGGGATGTGCACTGGAGTCAGAAAGCGACACTCAAAATAAGAACCACAGCTCCCCGCAAAAATACCACAGCCATCCTCAGTGACATTGAGGTCCTGAGTTCCCCTGAAAAGGACCACAGCCATCCTTACCAACAGTGAGGTCCAGAGCTCCTCCAATGATGAGAACAGCTGAATCCATATCAGGATGGCCAGTGAGACAAGCTTCTCTAGGACATTGAGCAGTGCACAATCTTCCCCTCTGGAGCCAGGAAGCGACATTCAAGGGACCAGAGCTCCCCCAAAGTGAACTGTAGCCATTCTCAGCAACAAGGTCTGGAGCTCATTTGACAACGAGGACAGCCGCATTCATCAGGAAAGCTAGCAATGCAAAACTCCTCCAGGAAAACCAACAGCTCCCTACAGATTCTCTTCCTCTCTAGCTCTACCTCATGCTGTTGGCAGCAGTCCTCAGGTAGGCCTTCCACACTCTGCACCATGCTGGTTCAGTTCAGCTAGGTGTTACACGTTGACCACCAGTTGTCAATCCACCAGTCTCTGTATTGAAATCATTTGCACTTAAGTTGATTATTGATCTGCTAGGACCTAACTTTCCCTTTTACTATTTATTGTTTCCTTTTCCTTTGCTTCTCATTCCTCTCTTTTTCTTGCCTTTCTGTATTACCTGAACATGTTAGTTCACCTAGAATCATTTGTAGTATCTTCCAGTGTATCTTTATTTAGTTTCTGTGGTTGCCCTGGTGGAAATCTTACTTCTGTTTAGATCCTTTTACTTTCTTCACTTTTAATCTTCAGGTTCTTCAATATTAGATGGTGCTATGTTTTATTTCAATGATTAAACATAATTTATACAATTCATAATTTAGAAACATACCATCACTTATAAAACACATTTGTGTGCACATCCATATTTCTATAGTTTTTCCTATCCTCTACAATATTTTATCATTTATTTTTGTTTAAAGGACTGTCTTTAATGGTTAATGTGATAACAAAAAATCTTTCATTTTTCATTCGTCTACTAAGCATGGACCTTGAAGTTGACAGCTCTTGTATTTATCACTTAAAAGTTGCTATATTGCTTCTTTCTGTTCTTCAGTTTCATGTGAGAAATCCAGTGTCACTGAAATTGGTGTTGCCCTATAGGTAATGTATCCTTTTTCTCTGAAGGCTTTTAAGATTAGTTTTTGTTTTTAAAAAGAATTTAATCTATAAAAATTGTATTTAGTTTTAATATAATGTGTCTTGGAATGGATTTCTTTGGGTTTATCCTTTTTGAGGTTACTCGGGGTCTTGAATCTGTAGCTCTGTATCTTTTTAAGAAATTTGGGAAGATGTCAGCAACTTCAAGTACTTTCACAGCCCATTTTTTCCTCCTTTCATGGATTTTTTTATTTTTATTTTTGTCTTTTTGTCTTTTTGAGACAGGGTCTTGCTATGCAGTTCAGGCTGAACTTGAGCTCACTTTGTAACTCAGGCTGGTCTCAAATTCGCAACAATCCTCCTGCCTCAGCCTCCCAAGTCCCAAACGCCCAGCATTTCATGGGAATTTGATGATACTAATCTTGGCTATCTGTTATTGTCCCACCTGTCCATAAGGTTCTGTTCATTTTTCCTTTGGTCTATTGACCACTCTGTTGTTCATAGTTAGCAAATGCTTCTCCTGTCCTATAAGATACTGATACTATTCTCTGTCTCTACTGCTGTATTACTAGATCCATCCAGTTAGTTGTTTTATTTCTATTTTATTTTCCAGTTATAATTTCCAGTAGTTATTTTTAACTTCTATTTCTGAGACTGTAATTTTTTTTAGTTGTTTCAAGAGAATTTGTGACAAGTTATTGAAGCATTTTATGATGGCTATATTATGGTCTCCCTGGTGGAGGCCATACCTGTGATCCCATCACTCGGGAGCATGAGGCAAGAGGATAGCCTAGATTTCAAGACCAACCTGGGCTACAGAGGGAGCTCAAGTCCAGCCTGAACTATATAGCGAGATCCTTTCTCAAAACAACAAATAGATAAATAAAGTTTCTATCAGATAATTCCAACCCCTGATTCATCTGTGTTGTGTCAACTGATTGACTTTTGTCATTTAAGTTACAACTTTCTTGATTCTTGGTATGAATACTAATTTTATTGTACGTTGGACATTTTATTGGATGTTGGACATAATATTAATAGCCACTAATATTTATGAATCATCTAGTTCCTGTTAAATGTGACATTATGTGCTATAATGTATTATAGCATAAAATAAAACTAACATACATTTTGAAAGGTTGTTTTTACTTTTCTGAGATGAGAGTCTCACTATGTTGCCACAGCTGGCCCTGAACTTTTCATTCTCCCACCTCAGCATCTCAAGTAGCTAGAATTACACGGTGCCAGTCTGAAACCAAAATATCTGCAAATAAATTTTGCTGCTATATGCACAATTACTGCTTTCCTACACCAAGGGAAAAAAAACCTTTTTTGAGACAGGGCCTTGCTATGTAGTTCATGCTGGCCTTGAACTATGTAGCCCAGGCTGGCCTGTAACTCAACAATCCTGCTTCAGCCTCCCAAGTGCTGGGATATAGGCATGGGCCACCATGCCCAGTTTGCTTTACATTTTTCTATCAAGTATGTTTTACGATTTCCATTTTAAATTGAGTTCAGCATAGCAACTAATCTTTCAACACTTCTATATTCAAACCCTGGGGAATACAGGCAGAATTTATTTATTAATAAACTGTTTCACTTTGTGAGAATCACCTCACAACCTCCCTTTTTTAGTTATTTTTGAAAATCATCACCTGAAATTTGAAAGGTTTCGGTAAACTAAAATGAATCTGGAAAGTAGTATATAGCACTACAGTAGATTATGTTCAATATCTCACTGAATTTATACCAAAAGACAGATAGCTAACCCATCCCAAACTTATAAAACTCATTATAACGGATGTCTTTCATTGTACCCTTTCCATAAATTGCCACTTTGTAAAAATGAACAATACTTAGACCACCTCACTGATACAGTACATGATTAATGATAAGCTGATTGTAAGTTAAAGATACAGCGGTACATATAAGTCAGAGACAAATACAGGCTCCCCAACCCATTAACACCCCGAACTATAAACTAGGATGTATACAATGGCCTTGAAAGTATTCAACTATAAAGAAAATCAGTATAAACCAGAGTACATATGGAATCTTCAAAAGACAAAATAGATTTCATTCTGCAACTTTACCATTAATCTGAAAAAATGATGTAGCCACAGAAATAATGCAAAGGACAAAAAAGGTAAAAGAAAGAATGCAGTAAGCAGAGGAGAGAGCAAGAATTCCATTACACAAGCCAAGGCCATAGCTAATTAGCCATGTCATTATGCCAGCTCTGTCCAGAGAAATTGTTCAGTTGGGTCTAAACTTACAATAGAAAGAAATGTACTATTCTATCTTGACAATGAAAATTAAGATCATCCAACTTGGGTTCTGTAAATTCTGAATCTATGTCCACTAAGAAACCTTTTCAAAATTTGTCTCTCACGAAGACTGGGTCCACGTACTGGTTAGCAGTCACCAATATTTTTCTAACCTATTTGAAAGTTGTTTTCTAATTATAAATTCATATATTAATATTATAGCTTTGGTATATTTGATTTTTGTTGATTTGGTTACTCTGATTCAGTATCCAAACTCAATCACATCAATACATACAACTATAACTGCATATCTAAACTTCTAAAGCAGAGAATTAGATCTGGAACATGGTGATTCTACCAAGCACTTCATGCAATATCTGTGTAGTTGGACAACGGATCTTCCCCAGGCAAACCTTCCATTTCATTGGGCTAGATTTAGCTGTCTTAGAGGTCTGATCGCCAACCAGTGGTATATCCTGTTTATTTCAAAGAATTTTGAAAATGGAAATTTCTAGAAGACTAAAATGAAATTCTTACAAATATGTAAAGTAAAATAGCCCAGGGTTGCCAGGTATGATGGTGCATGTCTGTAATCCCAGCACTCGGGAGGCTGAGGCAGGAGGATCATTGCGAGTTCGAGACCAGCATGGGCTACAAAGTGAGCTCAAGGTCAACCAAAAAGACAAAAAAAAAAAAAAGCCCAGGGTTCTAATATCAAGATCTTCATTCCTAACTCCATTTCTAAACATTGCCCCTCACCTTTCTCTCTATAGTTTTGACAGCATCTGCATTATGTATGTTTGAAAATTGTGGACCAGGATATATCTCACTGGTACAGTGCCAAGCACGAGGTCCTGAGTTCGATTTTTGACACCAAAAAAAAAAAAAGCTAAAGGTATTTTTAAGTAGGTACTTTTTTTTTTTTTTTTTTTGGTACTGGGGCTTGAATCCAGGGTCTTTACACTGAGCTATATTCCTAGCTTTTTTTCTTCCTTTTCCTTTTTAAAACATTTTTATTTTAAGGAAGAGTGTTACTAAGTCACTAAATTGCCTAGGCTGGGCTTGAACTTGTGATCTTCCTGCCTTAGTCTCCTTGAGTGCAGGGATTACTGGCATGTACCACCATGCCTGGCTAATTATTGCTTTTATAACTGTAAAAAAGGCCAAGCGTTGAACTAATTACAACATAACCTTTTTCAGATAAGGTTATGAGGCTAGTTCAATAAAACTACTTTTAAGCTCCAGTCCCTACAAAATGAAGGTGTGGTAGGTGGGAACAATAAGGAAGTAGCTTATGTTGAACCTTTTCAGAGAAAAACCTGTTTTTATGAGATGATTATAATTGGCTAATATGAACTTTAAGCAACAAGTACCAGGAGAAAAAAAAGGAAGTAAACGGCTGTAACAGAACTCTTAAGATTGCTTTTTAGCAATTACCTTTCAAAATTTCCCTAACAACTTGGACGGTAAACCCAGTACAGTTAACAGCATGTGGAACACTGGAGCACTTGGAGGAAATACGGGAGTCTCCACTTGGGAGTGGCGATGTGGTCACATGCTTTGTTTTTCATAGCATGTACTAGTTTGAATAGATTTTGCTTTTAAATTCTCTGACACCTTCATAAAAAATACAGAAAACCTCTTAATAATCTTTTCTCATGTGAGAAATGTGACTTATAATAGCATCACTATCCCTTAATTAAAAATACTCATCCTGTGGGAAAATGCATACATAAAAACTTTTAACTCCAAAGGCCAGTGGGTTGCTATAACAACGAAAAAAAGGTGTAACTGCTCTCCCTCAAAATTGTAAATCTCATTAAGAGCTATAAACGCAGGCACTTGTCTTATCAATTCAAACAAGCATGAAACACATTCATTTATTTATTTGTTCATGAGCACTAATATACCCAGCACCATTCTAGAAACTGGTGAAAAAGATAAATGTGGTCCCTTCCATGATGGAGTGCACCATGTAGGGGAGAAGACATATTTAAGAGTAAAAAACTGAATAGCAACAATTTTAGCATGTGACAAAGGCATTACAGAGAGCAAGCAACAGACCCTGCTACCAGACAGAGGAGGACTCCCAGTATAGGACACCACGAAGTACCTCGTCCGTCAAACACAACTACTAACTGAAGCACCATCATCAACACTGACACAGGTCTCACTTTGTTGCCTAGGATGGTCTCAAACTCATGGTCTAGAGTGATCTATGATTTTTTATGATGATATTTTACTACAGCTGTGCCCATGCAGATGAAGACAGCTTACCAGGAATTGTGAGGAAAAAAACAATGAAAGATCTCAGCCTGTGTAAAATTTTAATGGGGCAGGGCCACTCTGCCAATACTCACCTGCTCACTTCTGGATTGAATGTAGAAAAGAAGTTGCTGTCTTACATTTTAGGGCTTGTTTGGTATGGATTCTTCACCTACGGCCTAACACAATAGCCAAGCAAGAAAACTGGGAACTAGCTTGTAGTCCTTCCTTTTTCATGCTCCCTACAGTTCCCTCATTTCCAAATGTAATTAGAGGCCCAGATCAATTTATCCCCACTTTTGTATGTTCCTTCTTCACTGAGCTGACAACTGCTGCCCTTAGTGAGGGTCCCATGAGTCACTCTTTCAAGTGTAAGAACATTCTCAATTGCTCTTGCCTCACAAGCCTGGCACTTTCAATATATTCAGAATAGTTCTGATAAAACAGATAACGTGAACTCCCTACTTTAAAATGTTCAATGAATGTACATTGTATGCAAAGGGTGGGGGAGAGAGGAAGAGAGAATGAGTCAGAGACATTCAGAGACATGAGGCTCAATGTCCAACGACAGACAAGGCCTTCAAGATCTGATGCCAACCAACTTCCAACTTGCACCCAATACCAAGCTACTCTTCCCGTTTTAAGGTCAAGTCATATCAAAAAACATGCTGTACCCTGAACATCCCTTGCTTTGGAATGCTCATGTCTCTATACAATTTCCATCTTGTTACAATCTGCCACAATAGGAACTCTAAGCTCTGTTGAGGTTATTTTCGTACCTATTGATCTTCCTCAACATTTCCTAATTTCATCTATTAGAGGTGACCAAACTTGGCTATTCAGGGTCCTAGCCCACATCCTCCAGAAAATAAGAGAAAATACTGCCTCTTTCCACTGAGTTTTCTAAGCTGGCATAACCGGTGTTTTAGCAGTCCTGGCATCACTTTGGCTGCTGTATTGCTAAAGCCCAACCTGAGAGATGATTTGGTAAAAAATGCTATTTATACCTCAGTGTCCTTCCTTAGTCTTTCACAAGACAGAGACCCTGAATTTTAATTTAGTACACACTGATCCACAATAAAGACTACCTCTCTCCTAAGTCCTTTCATCTAGGGACAGCCACATAGTTTAAATCTGGCCAACACTGTATGACCGAAATGGTATGTCCATTTCTCTTACGGGAAAAGATCATGCCCTCCCAGTCCCATTCCTGTCTTGCTGATGGCAGGGATACGGAAATGAGTGAAGCACCTGTGGAACAGGCTAATACTTAAGTACAGTGAACAAAAACAGAATATCCTGGATTTCACATGTCTTTGTAGATCAGGATCCAAATAATGTGTTGGATTTTATAGGAGGAATTTCTAACTTATTTAAACAATTACAGATTTTTCTATGTATACATCTATACCTAGACCCCACTATTTGAAGTGAGAGAAAGCATTATGCCATATTACCTTTCTATAAAGCAAGCCCTAAAGACAATAAAACCCTGGATTAGGACAGGCCTTAAAATGACAGCCACTGCTCTTTCCTACTTTTTCCAGAATTAAAAGCATGCTCCCAAAAAAATATTCCTGATTAACACATGGTTGTTCCAGGCAGCTAAAATTGAGGTGAATGTAAAAGGTTGACTCCACAGAAGTGAAGAGAGGAGAGAAAAGTTCTCAGATATGGAAGGAATGAATGCAACAATATCTGTTCCCTACCTGCCTTGTACCTTGAACCATGATGAGTCCACAATGTTACAGAAATAGATCTAGTGACAAAATAACCCCCCAGAATGAAGAAGGCACAAAACCTATTAGATAGCCAGGTGTAGTGGTTCACAACTGTAATCCCAGCCCTCTTAAGAGGCTGAGACAGGAAGACTGCAAGCTGGAGCCTAGCATGAGCAATTTAGCAAGATTCTATCTCAAAATTAGAGGAAAAAAAAAAAAGAGGAAGAGGAGGAGTAAGAAGAGAAAGGAAGGAAAAGGTGGGCTGCTGGCCACTTAAGGCCCAGGGTTTAATCCTCTCTACAAAAAAAAGCAAAACAAAACGAACACAGCCGACACTACTCTTCACGCTTGGCAATTTCAGTGAACAGTATATATATATTGTTGTTCATTTAAGAAGTTTGCAGAGGGCCAGGGAGACGGCTCAGTGGCACAGTGCTGACCTGGCAAGCACAAGGTCCTCAGTTTGATTCCCGGCACCAAAAAAAAAAAAGGTTTGCATATATTTAATCCACTAGATGGCTCTAAAAATAACTTACCAACTATATCTCCTGGGATTGCTAGTCATATTCTATCATTTTGCCCAATACTTTGTTTTCATCACATTTGCTATAATAAATATTCTTTCAGTTAGTTGTAAAGATTAAAAGGTATTTAATTTTTAAAGATATAGACACTCATGAGTAGGATAGATGCAAAATAATATGCAAACAACTTAAATGATTCCAAGACTTCAAATTCAAAGCAGAATGTAGATGTACACACTTTAATTATCAGATTTATAATATAGAAAAAACCAGCCAACTGTAGGGCCTGAAATAGTGTGCAAATGTTTTACATTTCAAATTTATGAACATTAAGATAAATCCAATTGTAATAATTTCAGTTTCACGACACATTCCTGTTTTATATTTTTCCCCTTATTTCAGCACAGATTGGTAAAAATGAAATAAGGCAAAGCACTGATTTCTGGTTTAATGAGCACTGATGAAAAAATGGCCCTTTTTAAAACTACGTTTTAAATAGATTCCTTTCGCTAAGATGCCCTCTTCCAACAACCTTTTCTTGTTAAGTATTAAACAACTTTTGCCACTTATACATATTTGTAGTAAGCAGACATAGTATCAGCAGTGTCAAACACCTGAACCACATATTTTACTTTAAAATTCAATATATACACACAACTTTTTTTTTTGAGACAGGATCTTGTTCTGCAGTTCAGACTGCCCTCGAGCTCACTGTGTAGCCCAGGCTGGCCTAGAACTTGTGATTCTCCTGCCTCAGCCCCACAAGTGCTGGTATTACAGGTGTATGCCACATCTAGCACACAGCCTTCTTAGACAATAATTTTATCACTTAAATATGTATAACATGTAAGTTGCAAAACCTATAATTTATATACACAGCTCATTTTATTCTTCCTTTAAATCATTAACATTCAGTAACACGTTATCATGAACAAATGTGAATTTCAGAAACGTCAACTTTATTTTTGCTCTGAGGTAGTCATTAATTTTTATATCTCTTTCAGATAGTGAACATATATTACTTTTTTAGCTCTGTCCCCCAGTCAACATGTGAACTATGTTTCATGAAAAACATGTTACAAGTGATCTTAACCTGGGTTTGTGGATAAACTTTCTCGAAATTAGCAAAACATAAACACAAATTTTCCTGGGGAATGACTCAATCTCCATTACGATCCAGATACACTAACAACTACAGGAGACATTCTAAATCATATAAATCACTGCCCTGAAAATACATCGTACTAAACATTTGCTACAAGATGTGCTGAGTAATTAGAAAACTGAGACAAGGGTGCTTTCTTGTCAAGAAGAGATTTCACCACTGCTGGTTATGTTAAACAAGCAAAAGTTTTATACATTTAACAGAACCACTGAATTAGAAAGTCAAGAAGCCTGAGATTTAATGCCAGTTTTATTTGTAACTAACCATGTACAAATCACTTATCTATAAAATAATAGTTAACATCTATTCTCTATTTCACAAATATATCACAAAACCAAAATCCTCACTGTAAACCAAGATAATATTTAATAATAATAATATTTAGCCTAGGCTTTAACTCAAACCTTGAGACAAATTGAAGGATGTCTTTTATACATCAGTTACAGATCTTAACTGGCAGATAAATAATATGGTTGAGATATTGTTACAGTTCAACCTTATAGAATATAAGCTAACAATGGAAGTTAATGAAGAAAAATTGGCCCGTATTTAACACCACTGAGAAATACTTGTCTATGTTAAAAACAGTGTTTATAATATCCCCGATAGCAAATCAAATAAAAACCAACCTCAGGCTATGGTAGCATGTCTACTCTTTTGAAGGAATACGTACCACTAGGCAGGCATCTTATTTCTCTAGAAATAATGTTAAAGAGGAGCATCTTGTAGACTCTTCAAGTGGCCAATCAAAATGATGAAGAATGCATTATTTGTGGAATATTTTTGTTGTTATCTTTTTTCTTTCCCTCTTTTCAATTCAAAAATTCACTTCATCTGGACCAGATTCCTCTGCTAGAGTATAAGAAATATTAGCATTCTGTCACTAGAGGCGAATAAAAAGGAATTGGCATGATACTGAACAAAGATTCAGGAAGACAGTTCTATGTGGGTATAGAAAATTTATACACCATAGACATCGGTATAGACATCTGATTGTATATGTACACCATCTATCAGGTACATGTATTATGAAAACCTTATGTATTAACAAACCTTCAAAGGGTAAGCACCTATATTATCTTGTAGTAAGTGTCACTTTCGTGTAATTTAGTCTCTATTTCTGGACTTAACCTTATATATGGTGAAAGAAACCAAAACTGGAATACACTTCACAGAGGAACACAAAACAGAAACAAACACTATAATAAAATAACCATATATATCACTTCTTTGGGAAATATTTTTGAGGAAATGTATTTTCACTATTAACCCCAAATCATTACTCATTTATGATCTTTAACTATCAACTTTTTATACAAAAATACTTGTGAGCTGATAATCAAGAACAGTTATAGTGACTTACAAAACTGGCAATATTTCAATGCTAAACAAAACAGTTTCTATACACAGCTTAGTTTTAAAGTTCTTTGTGGGCACTTGATCTTAAGAGTTGGTAGACAGTGTAACTACTAAGCTCAATAAAATATAATTTTTAGCTTATCTTTCAAAAAAACCTCACAAAAACAGTAAAGAATAAATCACTTCTTCCTAAAGAATCTTTTAAGGTGAATACTAAAACTGTATGCCCAAAATATTTTAAGGGTGCAAGTTAACTTTAAGACAAGGCATGACCAGTGGATAAAGAGGTATCAGGTAAAGATCAATATGAACTTACAAAGCAAGTTTGTTTGGTTTTTAGTTTAGAAGGGTGCTTAAAATTGGTGACACTACTAGAATGGATTTTTTTTTTGAGGTGGAAAATTGGCTACATTTAGCAAATACATATTGTATATTTTTTAAAAAACTGAAATTCCTTTAAAACAATGGAATCTTGATTTTTTAAAAATTGATGTGACCTTGTAAGGCCAGGCACACATTATCAAAATAAAGTCACTATTAAGTAATTTTAATACGTGTATCCAAGATTCTTTTTTAGAAAAGCAAACTAAATTTTAACAAACTATATTTAATTTAGAATACTAAACACTGAAACTTTTGTAAATCTATCTTCATTATTCTGAAGGAAAATATACACCTTCAAAATCCTATCAACAATTCCGTTTATTATCATACAAATTTGAAAGTTAAATTCTCTGGCACTAAACAGAATTTAAAACTTAGCAGACTAAATCAGGACAAAAGCAAACATATTACTAAAAAAAAAAAAAAAAAAGACAACCCACCAAGCATCCTAATTATTCAGTTCATTTTTTGCATATTTTAACTTTAGGCTTTTAAGAGAGTAAATTATTAAATGGGTTGGTGTTAGAGACCAAACATTATACATTATATGAGTATTTCAAAAAATTACCCTTTTTCAACCAAATCTGCAGTCCTAATCAGCTAAAACATCATAGTATTTCAAAATATTTATAAAGAACCCTGCTGATTTGGCACATTACGCTGAGGTGCTACCTGTACCCAGACTTCATCATCAGAAAAGGAACTGGAGCTTCCTGACTCAGAGTCCAGCTCACTAAATCCATCTAAGTCCCACTCAGTACTGGACTCACTTCGTGCATCATCTTCTTCAGTGATGAAACTCTGACCAGGTTCAAGGCGGGAAGGATAAACACGAGCACAGAGACAAATAAACCCGGAGTCAAACTGCAGAAGGCCTAACATGGTACCTACATTAATCCAGTGGTCTTCCCTACTATCATATTCATACACAGTCACCCGGTTCTTTTTCCATTGTGGGGTGGTAGAAGTAATAAGCAGTAACTTTTGGTCATGATTGACAACCTGGTAGTTGTGGGTCTCTGAATCCAAAGGAATATTACTAATCCTTCGCCATTCCCCCCTGGCTGGGTTGTAGACCTTCATAATTGGGATGTCACAAATACAATAGATCTCATCTCTGAAAACACAGGCTTCCTGAAATTCACTTCGCTTAAGAGATGCACAGTTCAGCCACATATTATGACTAGGATCATAGCACAGCATGCGCTTACTGTTGACAGCATAAAGGTAGTTCTGAACGACTATCAGTTCAAAGGAATAAAAGGAATGGGGTACAGGAGCCACCAGAGCCCACTGGTTCCGCTGAACACTGTAGCATTCCACGTCTTTCAATTTAACTCCAGTAACAGGGTCTCGACCACCCAAAATGTAAATGTAACCATTGAGATATGCCACATCCATGCCCTCACGACACAGCAAACGGTCTGCCAGTTGTTGCCAACTATTTTGGGCTGGTTTATACACCCACAGGTCTTTTCTGGGCTGGGCAGCTAAATAGATATCGTGGTCTGGGGAGATACAAACAGCTGAGGAGGTGATAGTCTTAGTGTGTGCCAAGCTGGTCAAAGGTGATGGCATTGTATAAATGTCCCCTGAGTATGGGTCATAGCAGAGAAAAGGGTCTCTGGGATGTCCAAAGAAAATCACCATCTCTTTGGCACACATACCTAATCTCTGGGGTGAATTATCAGCTACAGCTACAACACAGCTGCTGCTGCTGCTGGTACAGCTACTGCTGCCTCTGCTGCCAATGCTATTTGACTTTGTCACCAGGGACTTGTACAACATGTCGCCATAGCGCATCTGCAGGGCCCCTTCAATAACGTCCAGGCAGTACTTCTTCACAATGGGCTTGCTCAGCAGCCCTTCCAGGTAGTCCCGGTCTTCTTCAGTGAAGTGTGCCCAGCGGACACATTTGAAGACTTCCCCAGCGCTGGGCCCTCGCTCTTTGGGAGCAGCCTCCAGCCACTGCACAGCCACGTGGCACACAGTCCTCTCGCTCTCTGTGTCCAAACTGTCCAGGCGCAGAACGGCCAGAAGCTGGACTAGGGTCAGGTCTGCTAGAGTCTCCTCCCGAACCGAACCCATTCTGCTCAGCTGCTTGAAGTTGTGAGCTATAAACGACTGGGCCTGAGATCGGAGCTTGTGATGGTCAAAGGCATCAGCAAACTTGAGGATGGCAGTGCAGTTGGCCAGGTCCAGACGGCGAGCTAAGAACGAAGCACAGGCTTCGCGTACATACTCGAGCTGAAGCATGTCAGAGGCCGCATAGAGGCGCTGCACATTGGCCTCGCTCAGGGACACGCGCCCCGTGTAGCAGTAGTCAACCAGCACCTCGAAGGACTCGGCATCCACGTCGTGCATGGTCACGCTCGCTTGCTGGCTCTCGTACATGCCCCCTGTGAACATGCTCTTAAAGTAGGGGCACGCGGCAGCCAGCACGTTGCGGTTGCAGGAAAACAGGCGGCCAGTGCCAGGCCCGCTGCCAGGCGTCACCACCTCGATGGTCACATCGCACAGCAGCCGTGCGTCGTAGAAGGATTTGAGCTGTGCGAGCAGGGCTGCGGAATGCGCTGTGTCTTTTAGTTCCTCTGGGCCCGTGAAGAAAGCCGAAACCGAGGGCTTGGAGATCCTCTTGGGCCGCCTCCCACCGCGGGGACTGGCGAGGCGGCGAGAGCGCGGGGCGTCTTCCCGGGACTGCATGGTGGATATGGCGGCCGCACGCCGAGGGCGGGACGGTTGCGGGCGCCCGGCTCCTCCTCACCTTTCCTCCGCAGGCTCCAGACGAGATAGCTGTGACCAGAACGGACTGCGGCACTGGACGCGCTTCCTCAGCTCACACCTACGCCGCCGCGCAGTCGCCCTTTATCGCTCAGACACTGCCTGACTCACCCTCTCCGTTACGCGCCCTTCCTCCGCCTCAGCCCGTAACAGGACCTCCTACTGGAGCTGCTCAATCCGCCACCGCCGCGCAGGCGATTCCGGCCGGCGCCCAGAGCAACTACCACTCCCAGGTTGCCTTTCGCGCCTCAAGGCACGCTGGAGCCTTTCAGACTCACGACCAAGACGGCAGGACAGAACCGTTGTGCATTTTGGGAATCGTAGTTTCTGAAATCTCGCGAGGTTTCTCGAGATTGCTAACAGCGTTGCTTCCCCTGGATTTAAGATGAAGACGTTTGACTTTGAAGACCAGGGTAGCAGACCCATTTTGTTGTCCTTAGATTGTGTGAGTGCTGTCTGAAAACCCCCTTATTTGTAAAACGGGAATAAAGATGTCATAGGTTTGTGTGAACATGGAATAATATAAATTACACAGGATACTTAAAATTTTTATTACAATAGTTAATAAAGCTCTAGATCATGCCTAGACTGTAAATCAATTATTATTTTTTCTTCTGAGTTTATGAAAAATGATGTGTACACTAATTTGAAACTCTAAACCTTAATGATAGTAAAAGTTTATAAATTTCTGTAAAGAACGCAAATTTTAATTTTTCTGCCTTTCAAACATTTGAAAGAATATTGAAATTGTTTTATTTTTTGAGACAAGGTCTCGCTTTGTAGTTCAGGCAGGTCTCGACCTCACTCTCTAGCCTGAACTGTCTTCAAACTCACAGTGATCTTCCTGCCTACTACCTCCTGAATTCTGGGATTACAAGCACATAGCATCACACGCACAATATTTTCAATATTAATCGAGATCTGTAGGCCTATTTGGAAATATAGATAACTAAGTTGAGGTTCCAGAGAAGAGCATTTATAGATGTCTCAAATACACAAATCAGGCATATAACAATAGGTGGTTTGATTCCTTCTGGCACCATATCAAAAATATATCTTGGGAGCAAGACTATTTTCATTAAGGTCTTACTATGAGTGTTTCTCGCTTGTCTAACAGAAGCCCTTTCACTGCCAAATCAATTGAAGACTCTATATTTGCCTTTATTAAGGAGTTTTAGTGAGAATTTCAAGTAAAATGTTTCAGCAGACCTTGTACTGTACAATAGAACAAAGCACAAAATTCCCAGTTAAGCATTCATACATGCTTTAGTATTCCTTGAATATAGTACAATCTGTTCCTTACAAAAATGTTTTGTGTATGTATCGATCAACTAAATTATTAGCTAAATTATCATAACCAAGTAGATATGATTTAGTAAACTTTTAAGAACAAATGACTGCTCTTACTGCTAGTATGCTATGAGTTACCAATACTTAATGAAAAAAATCATGTTACATGCATAGTTGAATAACACATAACAAGAAAATAATTTCCTAATTGTTTTCCTCTTCTTTCTTTTCAGCTGAAGCAAATACTCAAGAGTAGAGACATTAAACTAAATTGGGCTCTGGATTCTACTGGTACATTAAGAGGGATGTTGCTGACTACCCCTGAAATACACCAGAATGTAAGAGAATTAGGACAATCATTATTATTAGTAACACAGATTGTTTGCTTACCTACACTGAACTATTTTCTTACCAACCTGGGGACAGCAATTTTAAAGAGTTTTTTAAATACTGGTAAAATAAATATGCAATTAACATTTACTATTAAACATTTAATTACACATTAAATGTATTGATTGTTTTGCATCTGTAACCACCATCACTTTTCAGAACTCTTCATCATGAAAAACTGAAACTCTATACTCACTAAACATTAACACCCCATTCTTGCAACTCTGCCACCATTACTCTTTGACAAGGGAAAAATAATGCCCAACCTGCTAGATGTCAGATGTGCTTGAGTGCATTCTCCTAAACATTGAAGAATGAATGTTGAGGATGAAGGAAGTTAAGAGTAGGGAGGTTTATTGACAGAAAGGTCCTGAAGGTCAGGAGGGATCCCAAAAGTGGATTCCCACCAACACTATTTCTCCTAGAATGTTTTATAGAGCAAAATCACAAAGTGGATACAAGGTGGGTCAAACTGTAATCAACCTATGGAACCACAAGTATAGTTGCTTAGCTAACACTGGTCTAACAGGGAAGCAAGGCAAGAAGGGTATGTGGCTAGTATCATTAGCTTTACCTTACCTGTAACTTCTAACAGAACAAAGGCATTTTCAGGAAAGGCACAGAAAGGGAGAGAGGATGGGTCCAGATGTTCTGGTCACTGACCTATGCATCTGATGCCTATCTGGCTTACCATACCTAGTACTGATAATTTCAGTATTATTTCAAGTTGCTCTTTATCTTTTAGGGAGGCCTGCAGGCCTGGCCATTGTGTCTCCATCTTGAGTATTGGCCTTCTTCAGATGGGCCTCCAGACACAGTTTTGTGTTTTCATTTCTGCAGTACTCCCTTGAGGGCTCATCCCTATTAATTTCTATCTAACGTAGCTGTCTATGGATGTCTATGTTGTCTGTCTAAATTTGTCTACTCTAGGTTCCTTATAAGTCCAGTGATTGCTTTCTTTTTTTTTGTCTTTTTGAGACAGGATCTCACTATGCAGTTCATACTGGCCTTGAGCTCACTTAGTAGCCCAGGCTGGTCTCGAACTTACAAAGATCCTCCTGCTTCAGCCTCCCCAGTGCTGGGACTACAGGTGTGTGCCACCCTGCATGGCAAGTAATTGATTTTCAACTTCCTTATAAGTTCCCTCTTCTTGGTTTAGGTTACTTTTTCCAGGACCCAATATATTTATTAGATATGGTTACCTGGTGTGGCATACATTTTTGTGATCTGGAAATATTTATGTCTGTGGTGATTCATACAGTAGTCAGAAGCCACATGGAGCTCTGTATTACTTGAAAGGTGGCTAGCATAACTAACAAACTGAATATGATACAAGGGAGAAAGAAAAGTTTTCAACAATAAACTTTGGAACACCTGGGTCAGAAGACAAGACACAGGGTTAGGGATATAGCTCAGTGGCACAGGCGCCTACCTGGCAAGTGTGAGGTCCTGAGTTCAATTCCCAGTACCAAAAAAAACAAAAAACAGAAGACATAAATTAATATTAATGCCACCCTTGGATTATGATCAAAAATTAATTTTCAGTAGATTATTGTACTAAATGGAAAAGCAAAAACTGTAAAGACTATCTCTGTGGCTTTAGAGTTAGCAGTGTTTTCTTACCACAATAAAATCGAATTTTAAAAAGACAAAATGAGCTTTAACAAAATTCTAAGCCTCTGCTGATCAAAATGCAGTGAAAACAAAAAGATAAGCTACAGTCTGTAAAAAATATTGGTAATATGTATTCCTAATGACCAAAAAACATGAAAAATGATCAATGTCATTCCCCCGAGGTGAATGCTAATCACCTGAGAGAATACCAGACATACAAGTTTAGAATGGCTAATCTGAGAAAAGGTAAATATTGGTTAAGCTATGGTGCCACTGGAACTCTCATATACTAATAATATAAATTTTTTGTCTTTTTGAGACAGTCTTGCTATGTGGTTCACACTGGCCTTCAGCTCACTTTGTAGCCCAGGCTGGCCTTGAACTCACAACAATCCTCCTGCCTCAGCTTTCCCAGTGCTGGGATTACAGGCCTGAGCCACCACCCCCGGCAATAGTAGTACAAATCTATATATCTTTATTAGAAAATTCTTTTATAGTTTAAAGTTAAACATCTAGTAATTTTAATCCTAGGCATTTGCATTAGGCAAATGGAAACACTTATCCCTGAAAGACTTGTATAAGAATTTTCATAATAGCTTTATCCATAGTAGCCCCAAACTGGAAATAATCCAAATATATATTAATTGAAGAATAAAAATGTAGCATATTTATACAGTGTAACACTACTCAGAAATAAAAAAAGAAACAGCCTCTAATGTATGCAATCATGTAGGCAGTTCTCAGTTTTATATTGAGTAAAAGAAGCCAGATAAAGTCCATGCTGTATGGCCACTTAGTGAAATACCAGAACCATGAAAACAAGCTTTAACGAGTCAAAATCTTAATTACTACCACTTCTGCCTGAAAGGTAGAAGGCTGACAAATTGCTAGATATATTGAGAAGGAACATGAGGAAACTTTTGAGGGGTGATGTAGGTGTTTTCTTCCTGTCTGGGCAAGTGGCTACATAGCCAAATGCCACTGCCAAACTCAAGGAGCTGTACTCCCAGATCTGTACATATTCTGTACTAGAAATTATCCCTTGGGAGCAGCCCCTTTATAATGGCTGGCTCCAAACAAGGCTGGAAACTTTTAAACCAGAAAATCATCTCGCAAATGGTTTAATCATACAGGAAGACTATTCTCTTCTAAAAGTATACAGGTGCACATTGCTCCAGTTCATGCAAATTACTCAGTAGATGTGGTGCTGCCTGAATGTACGGTCTGGGTACTTCCTTTTTTTATTTCTACCACAACTTTATTATTAGCATACTCCTTAAGATGTTTTCCTCCAGCTTTCTTATAGTTTATATAATCTAGTATAATAGACTCTTCTCGGGTAGAAGATAAAAGACCTGTTTTTGCCTGGTAATTCAGTCTGTCATCAAAAGCCGTAGGTTTAGTTCTTCAACAATCTTTAACTTCATCTCCATTCATATTTTCAACCATGTGACCTACTCGGGGCCTTCTGAGGAGATTGAGGTAATGTATTAGTACTTAACTTTTTCATTTGGTTCAATTTCAGCTTCAGGTTTAAGATACATCCATGTATTTTTGAAATAAAGTTTGTTATTCCTTGATGTTCTATACATATGAGAATGTACATGAGGCAATAAACTTGCTTTCTGGATTTTTACAAGAATTCTAATATAGCTTTGGTTTCTGTGTTTATTTCCTAACATTTTTCTATTTGACAGTTTTAAAATGTCAGGTTTATCTTTGTGCCCTGGCAGACTAACAGATTTACTACCGGAATGAACTAGGATTGTAAGTTAAAATGAATCTCACTGTATGAAAATAAATTGTGTAACAGTGGAAGTACTCACTAATTGAATAGTAGGTGTCTTGGGTCCTTGCTGCTTCAGGCACTATATTTCAGCAGTCTCTGCCATAAGCAGAGAGCTTGTTAAAAACACAAAATCATCGTCTCCAGAACTAATGAACCAAAATTGGCATTACAACAAATGATTTGTATGTATACAGAGGTTTAAGGAAATGCACAGAGATTTTTGTAAGCGCATAGCTCCATAATTTGTTTTGATTCATTTTTCCTCCAAAAAAAGTATGTACCTTAAGGAAAAGACAAAGCTAGAGAAAGAGCAGAATAAAGGGAAGTATAGCCAATGCCACAGTGTATCCACTACAGGGAAAATGGGACACATTAGGGCATCCCTTGCTTTCACTGAAGAAACACTTTCCCTTGTCTCTTTTCCTCCTATGACTCTTTGTTTTGTTATGGTTGAGACAGGGTCTCCCTATGTACTTCAGGCTGACCTCTAACTCACTCTATACCAAAGGCTGGCCTTGAATTTGTGGTGATCCTCCTGCCTCAGCCTCCTGCGTGTTAGGATCACAAGTGTGTGCCACCATGCCCAGCTCTTAGACTCTTCTGCAGAACAAATAATCTCATAAAACTCAGTGTGAGAAGTCACAATCCAATCACCTCTGGTGCATTCTGCTTGTTAGAAGAGAGTCAATACATCTAGTCCACCCTTAAAGGGAAATTACACAAGAGCTTGAATGCCAATAGGAGTCTCTTGGGTCATCTAAGAAGTTTCCTACCACTGTAAGGAATCTGCGTTTAGATGATGCCAAAGTGTCATCACACAGATACATACTGATTATAAGGAAAACACATACCACTGTCATGTCTATGACCAAAATGTCAAAGATACACATAGCTGACTACTGAAGAGGTAAAAAGTAACTACTGACAACAGAGGGAAGAGCTGAGCTCCCCTGCGAGTCTGCCAGAGGTAAGCTGGGCACTTTGAAGAGAATGAGGGAGAGGCAAGCGCAGGAGTTAAGTAGAGTCAGTGAAGTGAAGTCAGACAGATGGTTGGTCAGAGTAAATGTGATGAGGTTAGCGATGTCTGCTCGCTGGCTGTGACCTAAATAAGGACTCTATCTGCCCAGACACTGAGAGACAGGGGAACTCTTCACGGTTACATCTGAAAGGAAGGACTTAGGTACTTGAGAGAGGTGCTGGAGTTGCAAGAGATATTTACACTTCTAAGCCTTTTTTATTCTTTTAATCTTTGCAACTTTTATTTATTAAAAAATAACAACCTTCTTTATTAAAAACTCACCTTCCCCCTTTTAAGTAATTTATGTTATTTGTTACAGAAAAAATAAGTCTTCAAATAAACCTTTGACATGATTAAAAGTACCTGTGTGACCTCAGTTCACAAATGCTTTTGTTTATGAAGAATTTGGTGCATAAACAGAAGCATTTGGCAAAATTTTGTTTTTGTTTGTGAACTCTGTGTCAGGTGCTGAACACAACCTTGGTCATCCTTCCTGCACAAACAGCAATGTGGCGTCTTCTCCAGAATTGTGGGATGAATTAAATTTGTGTACCAAGGCACCACTGTACTCTGTCTCTGCTTTTAAATAAGCAATTCACAAATTAAGTGTCTAAATTTTGTATCATTAAACTTTACACTTTTCTGAAGTAGTAAATGAAAAATGTTTAATTTATAAGTAGAAGTACATTCCCAGCACTCAGGAGGTTGGCAGGAGAATGTCAAGTTAGAGTCCACCTGAGTTTCAAACAAGTAATTTGGTTCATTAAAACAGAAAATAAACCCTCAAGTCAAGAAATGTGACTTTGATGCATGAAAAAATATATATATTTATAGCTTCACTTATGAATATTCATAGATATTTAAATGTCTTCATCTGTTTGACAGGCCCATTCCATTTATATAATAATAAATAATAAATCAACTGATTTATTTTGCTGACTTAAGGTTTTCATCCAAAAATTCAACAATGGCTTCTTCATCTGCTGATTGAAGCAGTCTCTGAATTAGCTGATCCAGGCACTTCTCACCACATAAAAATCCCTGATAAAAGAGAGTTGTTAGGAGACATTAGGCTAGAGTCTTGAGCTAGAAGGTCCCCCAAAGGTCTAGGCATTAAATGCTTAGTCCTCAGCATGGCCTGAAAGGTGGTGAAAACCTTCAAGAAGTGAGGCCTAGTTGGAGGACTTGGGTCCTGGGGATGTGCCCACTGAAGGGTTTTGTGGGACACCAGCCTCTCTCTCTTTCTGCTTCCAGGCTGTGAAGTGAATAGCCTTGTTTGCTATACACTTCCAGGATGTGCTCTGCCGCCACAGGCCCAAAGCAATGGAGCCAATCAGCACTCCCAGCCTTTGCTGCTAATCCTCTAAAACTGAGCCAAAACTTACCTTCCCCTTTTAAATAACTTATCTGTTCTTCATTACAGTAAGCTAACTAAGGCACCTGATTATTAGAAATGAAGACAATTTAATTTCTTTACAGTCATTAACAGCAACAACAGACCACTAATGTTCTACAATATAAAAATGAACACACCCGGTACCATGGGAGGTCCCCTTGATGCCTTCTTTCTACTCATCTCTTCTCTGTCCAAAGGCTACTGCCCCGATGCTGTAGCCCCTATTACTTTGCTAACCTCATCTACAATAACCCAGTTCCTCAGTTATTCACTCCCATGAGCTTCTTTACTGTTTCTCACACGTATTTTTCTTCCAGTATTGGAGACTGAAATCTGAACCATGTACACACGAGGCAAGTGCTCTGCCACTGAGCTACATATCTAGCCTTTTTTAAATTTTGAGATAAAGGATCTTGCTAGGTTGTTCTTAAACTTTTGATCCTCCTTCTCAGACTCCTGGGTAGCTGAGATTAGACATGTACCACCACATCCACCTAGATTTTTAAACATTTTTTTGTAATTGACAAATCATAATTATACATATTTATGGTGGACACTGATGTTCTGCTATGTTTACAATGTGAAATGATCAAATCATGCCTAGTCAGCAAGCCTATATGCTTATAAACTTCATGGTGAAAGCATTTGAAATCTACACTTACAGTAATTTAAAAATATACAATGGATTATTTACTATAGTAACTATTCAACGCAATACATCACTGGATCACATCCCTCCTCTGTAAGGGAAACTTTGTACTCTTTGGTCAGCACCTTACTACCTGCCACTTCAACAGTTTTTGTTGTTTTACTACTACAGTTCTTTTCATGGTGTTCTCACTAGCATGGAATCTTTTCCTTCTTTCCAATAGGCTGGTTAATGATTACTGGAGCACACTACTATCATTTTCTTTATTATTTGTAAGTCTGTCATGCTAATTAATAACATAATTATAAAAAAAATAATAATAACATAATTATTACTTAGGTTGACATCAGATATGTTACAGCTATAAGAGCCAGTTCCTATGCCTCTTTTTCACAAGTGAAATAGCCAAGTGTGCCTATAAGCCCACCTAAAAAATATTACTGATCATGAAAACAACTCAAAGAATATGGGGTAAAGAAGCTGGACACAAAAGACTATATATTATTTGGTTCTATATTTGGTTTTATTTAAACAAAATGTCCAGACTAGGCAGTTGTCTGGGGGAGGGGCCCTGAAGGATGAGGGCTGGGGGTGGGACTTCTCTTAGGGTAATGAAAACACCTTGCCAGTGATTGTGGTGACAGTTGTACAAAGCTGAAAACCACTAAACTTCACACTTCAAATGAGAAAAAAATTTAAAGAAAGAATACAGTGTAAAGAATATGGCCAAACATATTTGCTTAATAGTGCTGTGTTTCCTGAGGAAAGGGAAGTTAACCAATATTTTCTCCTTTTCAACATGGCTGCTACGTCCCTATGCAAGAAGTGGCATAAGATATGCTGAAACCGATAAACTTATTTAAAAAAGACATTTCCCTTTACAGTTTTATTTTGAGTAGAGAATGGGTCAGAATGAAGTGAAAGTACTATCACATGAACCAAAAAAAAGGATCCAAATTTTCTGCCTTTTCCCCACAGTGCTTTTCAGGAATCAGTTCATTTTCCTCTTCAGTGGTAGCAAGAAGGAAGATTTTCTGTGCTTCATCATTAATGTACTAATGTTAGAAGTCCTGGTTAGGCAGGATTTAGGTGGGTTAATGTTAAAATAATACTAACAGGGTTCCTTCCTCATCAGCATAGTTTTAACATCTAATGAATATATATTATAGTGGGCAGATTTCTAAAATGCCCCTGGTGTACACACCTTCTATAATTCCCTTTAGTACATTATGAATAGTCTTACCTTAATGTCACGAACTTCATATGCTATCCTGTGGTCAGTGACTCTATCTTGCGTGAAATTATACGTCCGAATTCTCTCTGACTGGGCTCTGGTTCCCACCTGTGGCATAACAAGAAGCAATTCATATTTTAATTACCTTCATCACAATGGAAAAGGTACTGGTAAATGACTTTCCTACTTTAACAGTTTAAGTATTTTTTTTAAAGTTACATATATAAAGTGACCCAGGCAGGATTTAATGTTAAGACTACAGGTTGGGGGCTAGTGAGGTAGCTCAGTGGTAGGGTTCATGCTTAACATGCCCAAGGCCTTCAGTTCAATCCTCTACACTACCAAAAAAACCCAAACCAAAACAACAACAAAACTGTACAGGTTTGTAGACCTTAGATACAGAATGAGAATAAATGTCTATTTAATATTTCAAACTGTAAATTTTAAAACCAAATTAATTTTCTTTCTACCCCAATCAGTTCTTCCTCCTAGTTCCACCATGAGTTCCCTCTTATGTAAGTGGGAAACTGACACTTTTTCAGTGAATATTTCATAGAATTTACTATCCCAGGCTTTGACAGACTCTGGCACAAATGCTACCTTCAGTTCATCCTATTCTCTAACTGCCATTTCTAATTCATATCAAGAATCTTTCATTATCTTCTGCTTTCTGTATTTCTACTATCAGTTCTTTCACCCACATTCCTGCAAGGAAATCAAGATAAAGCTTCCATTTTTTTTCTGCTCACATTGCGCTGCTTTGTTTCATGTATCTACAGCCACGTTTTCTGAGTGAGTTTTCTTCAGTTCTTTTTCGTCTACTAAGCAGACACAAGCAAATGCTTAAGGTACTTCCTAGCATAGCAAACCTTCCCAATGTTATTTCTCAAAATGATATGACAGAATCCTCTATAATGCCACTTATGATACCTTATCATTTTTATGTGTATTTCTGATAACTCTCCTAAAGCATCATCTCAGGTGGGTGCAGTGGCACATGCCTATAATCCTATCCACAGGAGGTTTATATAGTAGGGTTAAAAATTCAAGGCCAGCCTTAACAATTTAGCAGGCCTCAGTCTCAAAATAAAAAATAAAAAAGGCCTTGAAACATAGCTAAGTGGTAAAGTGCCTTTTTTTTGACTCCCCAGTACTAGAAAAAAAAGTCACCTCATGGAATATGCTTTCCCTACCATCGCTACCTCTCTACCTTTGCGACTGGAGTAACTGAAATATATTCAATCCCTCCTTTGAAACCTTTTGTACTTGAAATTTTCTTCATGGTATACCACAGCTCACCTCATACCACGGTTTATTTATATTCTTTTAAATCTGCTTCTCTCTCCCATCTCCCTAGCAAATGATATACTCAGCATTCCCTCTCAACCATTATTACTTTTTTTTTTTTTCTGGCTTTGGGGATCCAACTCAGGGTCTTGCACTTACTTGCTAGACCAGCACTCAACCACTGACCCATATGCTCAGTCCCTCACCTTTACTTTTAAAGATTTAAAAAAGACATTCCTAGAGTTCATTTTTATAATCCATAAGGCAAGCAATATGAAACTAAACTCTTGATCATCAGGAAAATTTTTTAAAACTATAGATTCCTAAAACATCCTCCAGGCCATCTATTCTGACAGTCAGGTTTGGAAACTATTACTGCAAAGTAGCACATTACCAACCAGGATTCCACTCCAGATCAACTGGACCCAGGATTTGGGGAGGTGGGCACCTACAAAGAACTCCAGGCGATAATGTAAACAAGAGGGAGAAACAGGCCTCATGCCTTCTGTATAAAAGCCCTGCACATGCTGGTTGAAGAAAACAGTTCTAAGCCTTGGAAATCTCTACTGAAATAGTTTAGTCAAGTGGCTAAAGTATTTGAGAGGTAGGGTGATCTTTCCTAGCTCTTCAAATTAGACTACTAAAGAATGGATATATACAATTTGCATAAGATCAATTTTAAATATTTAAAAATTACTGTGTGGAACCTCTAGTACCAAAATGTTAAATGGCAAGTAAATCCCCTGCCTTTTATTAGCTCAACGGCAGGACCCACAGCATTTATCACTTTCTTGCCGTAGAAGTGTAAATAAGCATTCCTATCTGCAAATGACACACGATGCCGCTCCACAACCCGGGATTACCACACAGAGTACTAAAATACCATTTATCCCACCACCTTTGCTATCTGCAGGTTAGAATGTGGATAAAAAAGCTAGAAAGACGAAAATGTGAAAAGACTTGGACATGTATAGATGAAAAGATTTAATACAGGGCTGGGGATATAGCTCAGTGGAATAAGTGCTTGCCTAGCAAGCGCAGGGTCCTGAGTTCGATCCCCAGTACCGCAAAAAAAAAAAGATTTAATACAGTACTTAGATTTTTGCAACTCATTAACCTAAAAGTCTGCAAACTTCTAAATTTGGTTTACTGAGCCACATGTACCCGCAGATAATGCCAAAGCAGTTAGCCTTGAGTTCTACTTTCTCTTCCAGATTCTCTTACTTTAAGAATTTAATACTTCATTTACTTAATGACATTTACTCAGTTTACACAGAATTTATCTAATTATGTATTTCAATAAATAACAGTATAAATGTAGCATATTGTACAAAATTCAAAATGCACTAAAGGGTGCACAATGATAAATCACTCTCCATCTCTCCTTATTCCATCATTAGCAACCACAGTTCCCTGACTTTGCAGTGCCTTTTTTGTTTTAGTCTTTTTGAGACCGGGTCTCACTATGCAGTTCAGGCTGGCCTTGAGCTCACTTTGTAGCCCAGGCTGGTCTTGAATTTGAAACAATCCTCCTGTCTCAGCTTCCCAAGTGCTAGGATTATAGGCATGTGCCGCCATGCCCACTTGCAGTGCCATTTATATAAGATCCAGATAAAAGTATAGGTCTTTAAATAAAATATCTGAAAACCTAAATTTCCAAAGGAAAAAAAAATATTTTCAGATAAAACCTTGCAATATGTAGTCCAGAGTGGCCTCAAATTCAAGATCTTCCTGCCTCAGCATCCTGAGTGCTGGAATCACAAGTATGCGCCATCACACCTAGCCCTGCATTTTTTATCTTTAAAACCAACTTCCTCTTAAGACAGTTATGATATAAACACTTGAAGAAAACAACTGGGAAATAATTTTGTCTATCCAGGTTTCATTTACTCATTTGCACACTGGCATGCTTCAATTCAAGTATAATCCATCAGTCTGTAGGCATGTAAATTACTGCTTATTTACAAATAAACATGTTTCCCTATCCTCTAAGACATTTCCATGCATTCAGGCAGACGCTGTGCCACTGAGCTATATTGCCAGCCCTATTCCCATTCATTCAAAGCAAACACTATTTTCTACATAAAATGGTGACATTTTGGGAGCTGGAGGTGGGAGAGTCCCTCAAGTTTGAGCTCAGCTAGGGCTACATGGTGAGTTCAAGGCCAGCCTGGACTCCATAGAGACCTTGTCTCTAAATAAGTAAAAATAAAATGGTGATCTCTCTTTTTGTCTTTCGCTTTTTGAGACAAGGTCTCACTTTGTAGTCCAGGCTGGCCTCAAACTTCTGGTGATCCTCCTGCTTCAGCGAGTGCTGTGATTACAGGCATGCACTACCATGCGCAGCTCTAAAATGATGAATTTTAGAGTATTTAAATTATTACACTAAATAATAAGTCTTACCTGAAGTTTCCTAGCACTCTGCTGCTGACATTTGTCTTTCTCAATAAGCTGCTGGTAGAGTCTAGCTCTTAACACACGCAGAGCTATTTCTTTATTTTTTAGCTGTGATCGTTCTTGTTGGCATTCTACCAGTAACCCTGAAAAACAATAGAGACCAAAGGTAAACTGTAGCCTCCACAGGACTGACTAAAGAACTCAGGGGCATTTTAAAGAGGAGAGGTTGCTGGCTGTGGTGGTGCATGCCTGTAATCTCACATTCAGAGGCTGAAGCATGAGGATCACTGCAAATTCAAGGCCAGCCTGGGCTACATAGTGAGTTCAAGGCTAGGCTAGAATACAGAATGAGGAAAAAACAGAGGAAATGTTAATCAGAAAAAAGATCGCACAAGATTAAAAAATTTCAGATTTAGTACAATTCAGAAACTGATGGTGACGGCTGCAGGCGACTATTTAGATTCTGATCCTCGAAGGAGAAAGAATATTTCATGTGAGGGGGACAGAAGTGGCAGATAATGCAGATAATGACACACTTGCTTTTATTCTCTGAGTTCTTCTTCCTCTTAACTTGTCCAGAGATTTATGCAGCTCAACCAACAGGAAGCTGCTGCCACACCCTATACAGTGCTGTTCCATTCTCTGTCCCCTTCATTTCACACACACACACACACACACACACACACACACACACACACACACACGGGGAACTGATTTTAAAAATAACTTGAGCACCGGGTGTGGTGGCCCATGCCCTTAATCCCTGCACTCAGGAGGCTGAGGCAGAAGGATCAGAAGTTTGAGTCCAGCCTGGGCAAATTAGTGACTTAATAAGACCCTGTCTCAAAAATCAAAAAGTGCTGGGGAAGTTGCTCAGAGGCCCTGGGTTTAATCTCCAGGACAAATAAACAAACAAAAAAAAAATTACTGGAGAAAATATTTCAGAACTGAAAAATCATGAGTTTCCAGTTAAAAGCAATGAACAAAACAAATGAAAAAGGCTTACGTGTTCTAAGTAAAAATGACTGACAACCACGTATCCACCATCAATGAGACATGAGCTTTAATGTATTTTCAGGTACATGATGCCTCAGAATGTTTACATCTTGGTTTCCTTAGAAGCTACTTAAAAGTGAGTTTAACTAAAATGAGAGTAAACCGTTCCAGTTGCCTAATGGATAAGGCATTGACCACCTAAAATGAGAGTAAACTAAGGAGATGATAAAGCATCCAAGAGACAGGAGGATCCAGTATGGAACAGAAATGAAGTGAGCAGGAAAACCTGGCAGTGCCTTGGAGAGTAACTAACCCAGTAAGGACCACGGTGATGGCATCTCCAGGAGGCGCCGGACCTATAAAAAACAGACTAATTTCATTTTACAGACTTTACAAGATGTAGAAAAGCTTCGAGTCAAAGAAAAGAAAGCAGATACGTCAGGCATGGTAGTACATGCCTATAATTCCAGTCCTGAGGAGGCTGAGGCAGGAAAGCCATGAGTATGAGGCCAGTCTGGGACACATCGTAAATTCCAGGTATGCCTGGAATATAGTGAGACCTGGCCTCAAAAAACAAAACAAACAAGACATTAAGCAAATAAAAATAATAAGGTAATTATTAATTTTAGAGAAAGAAAACTATAATTTACCTCCCCATTTCTATGAAAACAGTGAAAATTAATTTTGCAAATACTTGAGAAAGAGGGGACTTAGGAGCCCAAACCCTTACCTACCACATTAAGAAGTCAATATGTAATCTCTACCAGTACCTAGCCAGAAAGAACTAACATGCTGTTACTTTGAAAAACTGTTGTAATTATGAGAAGAAATAGCTAGAAGAATTTAATGAGGCTCCTGCTAAGACACAGAAATGCAGGGTTGAGGAAGGAGAAACAACAAGTAGAAGAGATCCAGGGAGTTGCTTTTGTTTTGCTAAAAAAGTTTACTATTAGACTTTACAAACCACACACATGGGCTGGGCACGGTGGTGCACGTTTGTAATCCCCACACTCGGGAGGCTGAGGCAGGAGGATTGCCCCAAGTTTGAGGCTGCCTGGGCTACATGAGTTTAAGCCTGGCCTGAACTGCATAGCAAAACCTTGTTTCAAAACAACAACATTAAAACCCCACATACATGTAATAGAAAAAGTAATCTAACAAAAGAAAGTTAAAAAGTTTAATCTGTGAAACATTAGAAATGCAATCCACCCACACATAACATCTTGGTCAATGACAGGCTGCATGTGTGACGGTGATCCCATAGATTCCGTCAGCTAACGACGTCATGACCACCTTAGCTTGTGGACACCTATGCCTTTCCCACAAGGATGAAAGCATCTAAGAGTACACTTGTCAGCACATATCATAGTGTGACATGCTGTGGGCCTGGAACCCTAGCACTTGGGAGGCTGAGGCAAGAAGATCACCACAAATTTGAGGCCAGCCTGGGCTACATAGTGAGTTCAAGACCAGCCTGAGCTACACAGTAAGTCTCTGTCTCAAAGAAACAAAAACATTACTTTAAGGACTGCAAAGCTGTCTCACAGTGTATCAAAATTAGCAATATTCAAAAAAACAGCTGAGCCTGACAGGCTAACGTGGTGAGTGTCCACTTCAAGGCAACAAGGTCAATAGCAGTGGCTGTCCCGGACCATTTCTATGTTGCATCTGTATCTGGGCTGGAGCCCTCCAGCTGCTTGCCCCTGTCCAGCATGCCCGACAGCTTCTCTGAACATCTGCTCACCATCTGCACCATTACCAAAACGAGACTACGAACACAACGGGGTAGCAGATCCCAGCATCAATTTAGGATTCTGTATAAGGAAGCAGACATCAACACAGAACTCCTTCCTTCCAAATACTGAATATGTAAAAAAAAAAGATGAAGACACAAAAGTACAGGCATGTGCTCACCTGTGGGGATATGGACAAGCCTGACAGCGCTGTCTGTCGTGTTAACGTGCTGCCCTCCTGCTCCTTTGGATCGAAATGTATCTATTCGCAAATCCCTGTGGTCCACTTTTACATCTACCTGGAAAAAAGATATAGCATAAGCAAATTCTACATTCTGTAGATACCTTTTATTTTTTGAGACAAAGTTGCTACGTAGGTCAGACTGGCTTTGAATTGCCTATGTAGCTCAGGCTAACCTTGAACTTGTAATTCTTCTGCCATAGACTCTTTTCTGGGCGGTACCGGGTGCTATGCGGCTTAGCCGTGCCCCGGCCCCGCCTTAGACTCTTCAGTGCTAGGGCAGGCACATGCCACCAAGCCCAGCTTGAGGAATATTTTAATATTAAATTTATTGAGACTTTTTTCAAATAAAGTAAACTGTTTTGTGTTATGACAATAAGAATTAGACTGAGGAAATAACTTACACCAAGGAAAGAACCATAACCCCCCATTTCAGTTAAGAGTGCTCTGACTATACATACTATATATATATAGTCCAGAACAAAAATCTTAAACATTATTTAATAGTTTACTACTAGTAATGTTAGCATGGTAATTCTGAAAATTTTTTATAATAATAAGTAAATATATTAAAGTAATTACAAGACAAGATTTTTTCACTCTAAGTGGAGAGAGACATAAAATCCAAGAAACCTAGGAGAAATCCAAGAAACCTCTCTGTAAGGAGCATGCCGAACACTCAGACCCTCACTTCCAGTGTATCGCTGACAGATTCCTGCTGAGGTGCGGGACTGACTGACTCCAGGCATAGGGTAGCTAACTGTTCCAGAAAGCAAGCATCAAATACTGACGATGGCAAAGGAGAGAGGGCACCCTAAAAAGAACAGTATCAGCCAAGTTTGGGACAATTTGAACAGGAAAAAGAATAATAATTGTAATTTGTTGGAATAAAACATAAGCCCATGAATCTATAATAAAGTCAGTATACGAAACAATATGAGTTTATAATGGTATCAAGAAAGGGAGAAAGAAAATGTAGTGAGGGAGGAAAAGGCAGTAAGTAGAGTGGTTCTTCCCAGAAGAATACCAGCCGATAAATGCAGAAGGGCAACAGAACTAGAAAATCACCATGGTGAGACACCAAACTAAACCACTGATCCATGGGGGACCCCCAGGGACTGCTAAACTCACAGATGGAGGGTTACTAGGGACAGGATATGTGTACTCTAGAGATTACTCAGTACTAAAAGGGGAAAACATACCTTCCTTTACAATGTTGATTTGTTTAGGTCACCATCCCAACTCAACAGCCTCACACAGGTGGGACAATGTGGTATTATGTGCTCCCAGGAGCAACGTGACACATAGCAACTATGAAGTATTCTTGTTCAAAAGCTGTAAATTGAGCTGGGAGTGGCAGTGTAGTTCTATAATCCCAGCATTCTAGGAATTGGAGGCAGGAGGACTACAATTTCAAGCCTAGCCTGAGCAATTTAGGAAGGCGATGTCTCAAAATAAAAAGTAAAAACTCGGGCTGGGGCCAGGCATGGCGGTGCATATCTGTAGTTCCAACACTTAGGAGACTGAGGCAGAAGGACTGTGACTTCAAGAGTTTAAGGAGAGACTAGACTACATAGTGAGATCCTCAACAAAACAAAACAAAACCAAACAACAAAAAGGTGGGGACATAGCTCAGTGCAAAGGTCCTAGGTTCAATCCCTAGAAGCACAACAGCAACAAAACCACACTCCCACAAACACAAAAATGAAAGACAATATGATTAAAGAAAAAATTGGGAGATAATTCCAGGCTTGAGGAGCTACAGCAATTACAATGTGTAAAGCTTAACTGAATCGTAGTTAAAAAATAGCCATGAACATGTTTTTGGATTGATTGAGGAAACTGTACAATGGATTTGATAATACACAGTTACAGTCCACATTCACAGACAATATTACACTTATGTAGAAGAATATCCTTATGCCTGGGAGATGTACATGGAAGATGTGAAGAATGAAGTCTCATGGTATACCATATGTATAAAGGACAAAGGTATGGCATATGAGAGAAAGAATCTGTATTCTTTACAGGATATTTGTATAAACAAATACACATACGTATAATGTACAGGACTCAAACAAATGTGAGAAAACACAAACAACTGTTGATTCCACATGAAGGGCATAAGTTTTTATTGTGATATTCTTTCAACTTTCTATTGTTTAAAAACCCAAAAGATCAGCAAAGAAAAATACAGGGGAAGGTGTCTGTAGTCAACCAGTAAGATACAGAGACTCCATACAGATGTTACATCTTTGACTTTGAAATATTATTTGTGGAATTCATTTTTTTCTTAAGATAAAAGATCTTTAGTGTAAAGGAAAAGGGACCAAGAGATAGACAGAGTGGGAACTAGAGGAGGGAAAGAGGAAATAAAAAGAAGGTGCGTGTGCCAATGCCCCATGGTGCATGCAGCCATTACACACAGCAAACATGCACCAATACAAAGAGACAGACCATAAAGTCCACTTGGTAACCACAGAAAGAAGAGATCTCCCTGGAAGCTAAAGCTCCTCAGCACAACACCCTTTTACATGTGGTGAGTCTTCAGTGCCTCCCGGTGTAGTTACCTCATCGGGCTGAGGAAGGACAATGACGGACATAGTGCCTGTGTGGACCCGCTGCATGCGTGAAGACAGGCCCACCTCGGGTATTCGCTGCACTCGGTGCACCCCACCTTCATACTTCAAATGCTTGTAGACGTTCTCACCAGAAATCCGGGCAGCTGCATGGTGTAGCCCACCTATAAAACACATTCTGAAATATGAATGAGCTAGACATGGTGGCAACATAGCTGTAATTCCAGCATCTAGAAGCCTGAGCCAGGAAAACTGCAAGTTTGAGCACAGCCTGGGTAATTTGCTGGCTTGGCAATACCCTGAGGATGAAGCTCAATGCAAAGACCCTGGGTTCAATTCCCAGTAAGAAAACAAAAATGGATTAAGGAATTCTACTTCAAGAGGGATCACCATTCTAAATGTCTTTTATCTAAAGACTGAATATAAGTAAAATACCTGAGATAAGGACATAAACTCAGTATAAAACTGTCATTTTCCTAATAAAAATATATTAATATATAAAAGGAAATATTGTGCTTGCTTCAGCAGCACATATATTAAAAAGAAATATTACAAAATATTGTTTGTGGTTATCTCTGGGGACCATAACAGATTTTATATATACATATGGTTTTATGTTTTGTTTTGTTTATTGAGACAATGTCTAGCTATGTAGTTCAAGCTGGCCTTGAATTCACCATGTAACTCAGACCATCCTCAGACTCATAGTGATCCTCCTGCTTCAGCTTCCCCAATGCTGGGATATAGGCATGTGCCACCACTCCCAGCTTCCATGTTTATATTTTTTGTTTGTAAATCTTTTGTAATGAGCCAGTTTTACTATTATCATAACAAAAAATACTACTAGAAAAATATACTAGAACATTTCTTGAACTACCTCTGAAATCTTAGGCTCATATGGTGCCACATGTAAAAGAACACGCAATAACAAAAATTTCATAATGTTGAAGAACTCTATAGGCCTTTCCCAGGTTTTTTTTTAAATGGATGCGTATGATACTGGGATTGAACCTGAGGCTTTGTGCACAAGAGGCAAGTGCTCTACTATTGAGTTACGCACATTCCCAACCCTTTCAAAATGTTATTTTTAAGATAACATCTCAGTAAGTTGCCCAGGCTGGCACCAATTTGCAATCCTCTTTCCTTAGCCTCCTTAATAGCTGGAATTACATGCCTGTACCATCATCTTCAAGTTTTTATAAATTTCTTGAAAGTTACATTTGCTTCTCTGTTGAGTGGGAAAATTATCACACAGAAAGTCTTATTATCTGGGCTCAGCTTCTTCTATGCCGTAACATGCTTTTAAAAACTCTTCTTTATGATAAACTTAATATTCAGATGCAGAAAATCACAAGAATCAAATAGGGTATATGGCTTAGTAACTACCACTCTGGTCCAGAAAGAGAACTGAGGTACTCACCTCATAAGCCCCTCCTACACCCTTTCTAGCCATCATCCTCCCCCTTCCCAGTGTATACGCAATACCTGCCTTTTATTTTTTTTTTTACGACTGTGTTAGCTAAATGTGTGCCCCTAGGTACTATAATTTAGTCCTGTCCAATTAAAAGAAATGAGCAGGTATAGCTCAGTAGCAGTTTGTGTTTAGCATGTTTCAGGCTCTGGGTTCAACTCCAGCCCTCTCTCCCCATTAATGTCTATTAAGTCTCTTAATCAGTATGATCATCATCCATTTCTTTCATTTTCTGTAAATTAACATGGACTATCGACCACAGAATTTCTAACCGTCTGGCCTTGCCAACTGCATACTCTCACTGCCATTTAGCCTGTTCTTCTCTCCTCTGTATTGGCTATGATGTGGCAGCTGGGCCCAGCAACTGGACTGGACATCTGCTGGAACCCTGTGGCAAGATCACAGGGCGCATGTGATTTCTGGATATCTCTCCTTATGGTATGACTGCTTTGATGCTTAACGCACCACTGGGGATTAAAACTGTTTAATTATATCATTTAATTCCCTCTTACTAATTCGAATTCATTTACAGAAATATCTAATTCCCTTTCTCTACTATTTGATTACTCAGTGATATAATCATATAGGAAAAGCAGGACAAATTATTTGATTCTGTCCTTTTAATGGTTTATCAATATATACACCAACATTATTTTTTTGTAGTAGAATGAAATGGGTCCTTTTAATCCACCAAACTTAACCAATTATTTTTAAAAATAGCATTATGTACTCAAGGGTGTAGACTCATCTAGCATGTTTAAATAGCTGCAATTATTATTATTGAAACTCATCTTTAGCCAATGGGAACTTCTTCAACTTCTGAGCTCTTCTGATATGCCCCTTAATATAGTAGTATAAAAGATGCTCCAGGATTATCTGAAACATTTCTTGCCCCAAGAAAAACACATCTATAAGGTATGATCAAAATATACAGTGTGGGTCGGGGATATAGCTCAGTGGCATAAGCACCTGCCTGGCAAGCACAAGGTCCTGAGTTCGATTCCCAGTACCAAAAAAATAAAAATAAATTTAACAAAACAAAATATACAGTGAATGTTTAAAAAAAAATTTTACAGTGAAAGACACATTGCCATTAATCCCTCTCAAGGTCCTCTCCCTTGCTCCCAACACGCTTATCCCATAGTTTCTGCTGCCTCCTGAATCAGCAGCCCTAGAAGTCTTTTTTGTGTCATTACAAGGTATAATCAAAAGCATGGTGAATGCTGCCGCTCACTCCACCCAACAGAAAGACGAAATACTTAAACAGTACAGCATGGAGAGTCCACCTCACTCACCAGATTCGGCTGCTGACAGGTAGTAGTAACTAAAGTGGCACCACTGGCTCCACCGGCACATTATGATGTCTGTGGCACAGAAAGCCTATCAAGATCCCTGAAAACTAATTGTGACACAAACCGGGTATGGGGGCACACACCTGTAATCCCAGCACTTGGAAGGCTGAGGCATGAGTCCGAGGTCTGCCTGGATTACATAGTGAATTCAAGGCTGGCCTGAACCAGTGAGACCCTGCCTCAAAACCATCCAATCCAATCCAAACCAAACCAAATGTGACACAAAGCTGGGGAGTTGATACACTCCCTAGGTGAGCACAGTGTATTGCTGGAGTTGCCATATGAAAGCAGATTACTTCCAGTGTCCTTATTGACAAATAGCTATAAAAAGGCATTTGCCAGATCAGTAGATGCACACCAGGTGCCAAGATTAATTAATTTGCTCAAGCAAGAAAACCACATTTGGTACAACTGTACCACCTGGTTAAGCTTGGGTAATTAATTGACAGTCTCCAAGATCCTTCTGTCTTCTACACAGGCCAAAAAAAAAAAAAAAAGAGCGGATTGGGGATGTAGTGGAAATTACCATTCCTGCATCCTTCTTTCAAGTTTTTCACGGCTGCACTAATCTCTACAATACCTCTAGGAATGTGGCGGTGCTTTTGGTTACTGTTTTCCTGACCAGCAGCCATGCTAATGGCTCTCACTTGGCCTTTTTGCTCCATAATGGCCCTTGCTCCACACATCAGGAATAAAATCTGGGTATTCTGTCAGTTGCTTAGTATACTTATTCCAATTATGCACTCCAGAAAATTGACCCAGTGTGGGTTTGGGAACCCAATGGATCCACTGTAAGATAAACCTGATGTAAACCTCACTAATCACCTGACCTCTAGAAGCCACTACTTTGACTTGTGAACCAGAGTAAGATTTTGCATTTCCTGGGATTAGTGTTGGTTCACAGCTAGCGTCTACTAGTCCCTGAAAGATTTTATTTTACTATTTCTCTCTTCCCTGTGCACAGTTCCTCTGTTAAAATGCCATGGCTCCCTTTGGGAAGGCTGAGAGAAAGGTTAATAATATACACCTTTGGCAGCATACACAGGTCTTTCTTTAAGGAGGCCAATCCCCTCTTCATTCAAGGAGTTTTGGGCCCATAAACTAGTTCAAGTCTGGTAATTGATTGAGGAACTGTAAAATGTTTGCTTCAAGTTAGACATTTGTTCTTTTGCGTTAGAATTTTTCTCTTGTACAGATTAAGAAAGAATTCAGATTTCCTACTGTTTTACTTGTACAAACACTAATCAATGCTATAAGTCTACACGAGTCAAATTATTCTGATCTGCCATCCAGTAACTGTACCCACATTGCCTTTGGCAGTTGAGTGCCACCATCTGGTTCCCGCTATCCTGGAAACCAATTATTCCCACTGCATACAGGTTTCCCAATTAATGATCAAAAGTCCTACTGTAAGGTCCAGCCTATAGAGAAGCGAGATCACAGGCTCTTCATTGATATTAAGGCTCCCTTCAAAATTTATTTCTCACAGTCTCAGTGAAAGGTATGTTTTCTGGACACAAAAATTAGTCACGACATTATTTAATTTTTTCTGAATTCAACTGATGAGTAGAAATAACAGCACAGAATTACAAATATTAATTTGTTGGAGATGGAGGGGATAATACAATACATTTCATAGTATCCCTTTTTTTTTCTTTCTTTTTTTTTTTTGGCGGTACTGGGGATCGAACTCAGGACCCTGTGCTTGCTAGGCAGGCGCTTATTCCACTGAGCTATATCCCCAGCCCCTCATAGTATCCCTTTAACTTGGAAAATATTTCAACTCATTAGATACCAGCTTATAGAACAACAATGTCAGACCTATACTACATATCAAGGGCTATTACCTTCTACTATTTTAACAGCGCATCTTACAATCACTTAGTTTGAACTATTTTCGTCTCTTTTTTTGAGATAGGGTCTTGCTATACAGCTCAGGCTGGCCTTGAGCTCACTTTGTATCCCAGGCTGGTCTCAAACTTGCAATGATCCTCCTGCCTCAGCCTCCCAAGTGCTGGGATTAGAGGTGTGCACCACCATGCCTGGCCTTGGACTACCGATGTAATGGTTGAGTACTGTTTCTGTTTGTACCAATACTCACAAAATTATGACTTTAAAAGTTAATATATGAATTTTTGCATGAAAATGTTTCAACTTCAACTTTTTGTATAGCATGAATCTCCATGAAATTTTTAAAAATCAAAATATATAAGATTTAATATTTGTATACTTATTAAATATTTATATTTATTTTAATGTAAGTTTAATATATATGTATATTTTTAAGGTGGATCCTTTTGTTTCTTTTCTCTAATTTTAATCTTTCCCTACCCACATCTTTTTCTTCTCCTAAGTATAATAATGTCAATTTTTTAAAAATTACTTTATAATTTCAGTGAATAGGGGTTTACTCCAAGTCTTTAATTTTTAGTGAAATATCTTAAATGTTTTTTTTTAAAAGGATGTTTAAAAATATCTTTATTTTACTTTGCCAGTGAGCCAGTGTTTCCCAGCCATTGTTTAGGTTGTTCTCAATACCTGGAACAGAATCTTCCTGTTATTAAGTTCATATCCCTTTTATTCCTGAAAGTTCCATTCAAAATATGTGTTTCAAACGTCACTGATGGCACTTCCCACTATTCTCTATTTGTCTGAGATCTATGATGCTTTTATTTTTATTCTGTACCTTTTCCTTTTCATACTTACTTGTATTAATCCCTGTTTACGGTGGTGATTACCGTGACCTCCTGCTGCTGATCCGTGTATACAACACGTCTGACGCTTACATCCCCAGGCTCACTTTGGAGCACTGCCGCTTCCTGAGAACTTTCTCCTCTTTGTTTCTGTAATACTGTACTGTTCTGATCCTTGTCCTGCACATATGAATTTTCTTGCTTTTGCAACTATTCTCTTTCTAAATATGGCCATTTTCCAAGGCTTGGTGTCTCAGCTTCCCTCTCTATGTACTCTCCCTTATGTATTCTCTCAGAATCAGACATGAACTCTGCACTAATATCTATCAAACATGTCTCCTCAATTCTGTTCTCTCACAAGGGCTACACAAGTGCAGTATTTACTGACTATTTCTTCATGTTAATTGCTGTAACCTCACTTCATTTAAACAACACTCACCAGGAGCTGGGAGTGTAGCTTGCCTAGCACATGCAAGGCCCTGAGTTTGATCCCCAGCACTAACAACAAAAACAAAACCAAAAAATCCCTCACCATTAAAATGTGGTTTTTAATTAAAAACCCTCATCAAAAACCAAAGCCCATCTTTCCAAATGGGCTCTGCTTCCAAACATCTATTCCACTCAGCGACGTGAGTAAGTATCACAATCTCCCCGCTAAAAAGATTAGAACTGCTACAGCTCATCTCCTGTGTCAGCACAGATAGGGTGCAGTGTTGCTCTGGATCAGACAGACTGAAATGTGCCGAGACGAATCCCCTTACTTACTGTGTGATCCTCAGTCTTCATCTGCATCTGTAAAATGAGATTAATACCTACCTCACAGGACTGTGAGGACCACAGGGTCAAGAGGTTGTGTACACAGGACAAGCAGCGGCCCCTGTTACATGCAGTCAGTTATCAAAGTTTGCCCACGTACCCTCTCACAGTCTCTTGCACTTGTCTCTACTCTCCAGTCTCTCAGGCATTTCTGGATTACTTTAAAGACCTCTGCAGGCTGCCTTAAACCTACCCTCTTCGATACATTTTTTATACTGTTGGCAAAAGAATCTTCTTTTTCTTGTCTTTTTGAGACAGGGTTTCACTCTGCAGTTCAGGCTGTCTTTTAACTCACAGCACACCTCCAACCTATGCCTGAGTGCTGGGATTACAGGTATGCACCACCACCAGCAAGAATCTTCTTCAAATGTGTATTTTATCCAATCATAATCATACTGATAAAACTTCATCAGTTGCCTATGCCCTATCTGTCAAGGTTTATTCTATTTTCAGAGTCACTTAGCAAGGTGTGGTGGCACATGCCTGAAATCCCAGCATTTGCAAGGTTGAATCAGGAAGACTTCCATGAGTTTGAGGCCAGCCTGGGCTACACAGTGAGTTCGAGGCCAGCTTGAACTACCTAATGACCTTCTGTCTCCAGAAAACAAAACAAGGTTGTTCAAAATCTACCCACTCAAATCTAGGCCAGCTACTGCAATATATCCCATTTTAAACATGCCATTAGTAAGCTGGCCTCCTCAGCGTGCCACCCACATACCAGGTGCTTCCCATCACACTGCTGTTCGGGCTGTTCCTTCCCTCTCCTACTGGCAATGTTCTTGGTGAACGCCAGCTACATTTAAACTACCTACCCAGTACAACTTAGACAACAAACTGGCTTTTGCTTGCTTCCAGTGTTTAATTTATTTATTTATTTTTTTTAATTTTAGAAACATAAAAGCACAAAAACATATTTACAAACAGACACCCATTATCATAGAAAATAGTACAATCACAACTAATCTATAGACAAGGTGATATGGTCTCAACAGTAGTTGTTGCTTTATCCATTGATATCTTCGAATTGTAGATGTATGGACCCATATATAGACATGCAAATTTAGTCAGACAGTTAATCCTCTCAACAACAGAAAAAAAAAAAAAAACAAAAAAAA
>PVLD010014715.1:0-51269 GCA_004027595.1 Dinomys branickii | reverse complement strand
CCCTACTATCTTATCTATAATTTGGTATTTCCTTTAATGTTTTTGTGTTAACTGATGTGAAGATAACTATGTAATACAACATCCAGTTCTAATTCCCTACTATATTCTGTATAACTTTGTATTTTCTGTATTGTTTATGGCTTTTCTGGTTCATATGTCTCCATTCTTTTGTCTTTAAAATAAAATTAAAAAAAAAAAAGAGAAAAATCTGTTACACTAATCAATCTATTTTGTCTCTAAACTGTAGTGCATAATGGAAGGGGAAACATTTGAACTAGCCCATTAAAATAAAGTGGTTGAGTCACTATCTGCAGAAATACATTAAAATGAGGTTGATGAGTCATGTGCTGGGTCACTTTCCCAGGGAGGCAGCTGCTTAGCATTAATGGCCAGCACAGTAAAGAGAGATCCATCTGCCCCGCTCTGGCCCAGGGGAATACACCACCTGTGCAATTTATAACTGTAGCACCAAGAGTCAACATGGAAATAAAGCCTCTAAATTCTTCCAATAAATTGTTAGGACTGCAAAACCAGGATGGAAATCATATGTAGCTTTTATGTAAGAACATCAAGGACATTCAAAACCTTTGTTTGTTCTTCCCAGGTAGTGTTTGGAATCACTTTTAGTACTGCTGTCATTGTGACATGAATATCTTTGACACAATGCAAATTTTTAACTGAAGTGTTCCATATTAATAAAATGGTTTAAGAGTCACTGGAAGCTAATTGTCCCTGGTTCTAGCCTGAAAAACACTGGTGGGAAAACAATGCACTTACATGGTTCTGTGACAATGCAAATCTTATGTAAATAAGTATTTGGATAATAGAAATGTAACAGAATTCAATCAATACAAATAAATTATTCAAAAATATTGAATAATAATGATATAATAATAAATATATTAATAACTATAATAATAATTTTCAATGACTATAAAGTTGAGGACATACAAAAATTGCATTCACTGCATTTGTTTGCTTTTGCTCACACTAAAATTCTAATCTGTTGTGTGATACTTCATTTCTTTTACATATTTCTATCGCTTTGTTCACACTGTTCAACTCACTGCCTGCACCTCACACTAGCCCCATTTTAAGACAGCTCTAGTCACCTACCAAAGCCCTCGTCTGATGAGGTCTCAAAGTAGTCTGTTATGGCTTGTATCTAATTGTCCCCCCCAAAGCTTCATGTGGTCATAGATGGGGCTTTTTCAAGGTGGCTGGACTTCGAGTGTGTGTTTGATTCATGGTGCAATGCTTGGATTAAGGGTGCTAGGATTAAGGGTGAATAATTACTAATTTAGTGCTCTGATTGTTTTAGCCCCTACCCATTCCCAGTAGCCTAGCAAGAATATAAAAAAGCTTTGCTACCTTCTGTCTGCCATGTACCAGTTTTCCTCTGTGATGCCTGTTTGCTGTGTCGCCCTACCTTGGAGCCAGCCGATTATGGACTGAAAGCTCTAGAAACCATGAGACAAAATATGTTTTTCTTCCATTTACTTTGGGTGTCAGATATTTTGCCTCAGCAATGAGAAAAGTAACTAAGACATGGTCTAAATTAAGACTTTCCCAAGTCTTCCATATTAATACTTACAGATTCTGTTTTGCTGAACACATTTGATAGAAATCAGAAAAATGATTAAACTATCTATCATATACTTCTTAAGTTTCTATGTAGTACACAACTTATTCAAGGAGCTAAAATTTTATAAAATTAATAAACATTATAGTAAAAATAGCACTAGATTGCAAGTTTATCAGGGGCTGTGAATGGCCTGAGATTTTACCCTTAAGATAAAGAAATATATTATTCTACAGTTCCATGGATCTTAAAATGAGAATCCTAGTTCAAAGATGAAAAAAATATTACTTACAATACAGTAAGAAGAATGACGTTTTTCATATTTCCACAAATTACTAGTGTCCCTGAGTCCCATGGGGCTATCCAGACATGCTCAGGGGATGCTGCACATTCAACAGAGATGATCCCTCATTTTAAAGAATCAAAGTGTTTTGTTTTTTTATTTTAAAGAAAATAGTACAAAAATTAAAAGAATGAAAGCATAAAAGAACAAGAAGAATACAAACAACACAAAGCAAGGACATTAGAAATGATACAGGGTTTCAAATCAAATGATAGTGATTAACAGTAGTTGTTATATTACATATTGTTATCTTGAACGAAGTTGCTAAGATTACCAGACATAATAGAAGATTGATCAAATCATTAAAGAGAATAAGAAAATAATAATTTAAAAAAACATTAGAGACAATATATAGTGGTACTAGGCAGGATTGTAGGAATTCACCACTGGTTGTTATACTGCAAATTGTTGTTGTCACATAAATTGCTAAGATTACCAGATATAAGTGTGCAAAACTGGGTCACAATAGTAGGAAAAAAAACTTTTAAATATTAACTGTTCCCAACATACCATCAGATACCAAGAGTACAGTTATAACATCCACCCATATGTATATACATACACACACACACACACACACACACATATAATTTGCCTTAGTACTTTTTCTTCTTTCCCTCATCTCAGTTTCTCCTTCCTTTGAGCAGTGTCTTTCCCTTTCTTATTATCTATTGTACATTTAGGACTGTGTTTATTCGTTCATGTTCTTACACCAGAGAGACAATGTGATGCTTACATGTGAGTCCAATTTATCTCAAATATGAATATGGTCTCTAGTTGCATCTATTTACCTATAAAAGGCTCTAGTTTATCATTTTTTATAGCTGAGTAATACTCCATTGTATAAAACTACCACATCTTTTTTATCTGTTCCTCAGTTGATAGTCATTTGGGTTGTTTCCAAGATTTAGCTATAACAAACTGCACTGCTATAAACATGGGTACACATATATCTCTGTGGTATGATGTTTTTAATTCTTCTGAAAAAATACCCAGAAGAGGAATAGCTGGGTTAAGTGGGACTTCCAATCCTAGTTTTGTGAAGAATCTCCAGACTGATTTCCACAATGGTTTCACCAATCGACACTCCCACCAGCAGTAGAGAAGTGTTCTTTTTTTCCCACAGGCTGTCCAGCATTTGTCATTGGATGATTTCTTAATGATAGCCATTCTTTGTGGGTTGAGATGAAATCTCAGTGTTGTTTTACTTGGCATTTCTTGAATGACTAATGATGAACATTTTTTCATGTATTTGTTTGCCATTAGTATTTCTTCATGTGAGATGTGTGTGTTCATCTCAGATGCCAATTTTTGGATTGGGTCTTTCAATTTTTGGGGCCTGATTGTTTTTAATTCTTTATATGTTCTAGGTAGGAGTCCTTTGTCTGAGGGGCAATTGGATAATATCTTTTCTGAATTCTTGGGCTTTCTCTTCACTCTGTTGGTGATTTCTTTTGATGTGCAGAAACTTTTCAATAAGATGAGATCCCAGTTGTTGATTCTTTGAAGTATTTCGCATGCAGTTTGGTTTTTGTTCATGAACTCTCTCCTATCCCTATGTCTTTGAGTTTTACCTACTGTCTCTTCCAGTAGATTTAGTATGTCTGTTTTGATATTTAGATCTTTGATCCATTTTGACTTTAGTTTAGTGCCTGATGATAGATGTGGGTCTAGTTTTAGTCTTCGGCATATGGAAAGCCAGTTTTTCCAGCACCATTTGTTAAAGTGGCTATCTTTCTTCCAGTGAATATGTTTGGCCCCTTTGTCAAAAATAAGGTGGCTGATTGTATTTGTACCTGTGTCTGTATTTTTTAACCTGTTCCATTGATCTTCAGGTCTGTTTGTTTGCCAGTACCATGCTGATTTTATCACAGTAGCTTTGTAATATAATTTCAAGTCAGGGATTGTGATGCCTCCTACCTTTCCTTTGTTTCTGAGGATCGTTTTTGGTATTCTAGGCCTCTTCTGGTTCCAGATGAATTTTAGGAATGTTTTCACTAGATCTGTGTGATATACTACTGGAATTTTAATGGGGATTGCATTGAATGTGTACAACAATTTTTAGCCTATGGTCACTTTCACAATGTTGATTCTTCCTATCCATGACCAAGCAATATCTTTCCATTTCTTGAAATCCTCTTCAATCTCTTTTTTCAGAGTTCTGTAATTTTCACTGTATAGATCTTTTACTTCTTTTGTTAATTGATTTATAAGTATTTCATTTTTTTAGATGCTATTATGAAACGTGTGGTTTCACTGACTTCTCTCTCAGTCGGCTTGTCATTTGTGTACAGGAATGCTACTGATTTTTGAGTGTTGACTTTGTATCCAGCTATGCTGCTGAATTTGGTTATTAAATCTATGAGCCTTTTGGTGGAGTTTTTGGGGTGTTTTAGGTAGAGTATCATGTCATCAGTGAATACTGATAATTTCACTTCTTCTTTTCCTGTCCTTATTCCTCTTATTTCTCTCTCTTGTCTAATCGCTCTGGCGAATATTTCCAGAACTATGTTGAATAGAAGTGGTGACAGTGGACATCCTTGTCTTGTTCTTGACTTCAAAGGGACAGATTTCAGTTCAAAGGGACAGATTTCAGTTTTTGACCATTTAGAATGACATTACTTGTTGGTTCATCATAGATGGCTTTTATCAGACTGAGGTAAAGTCCATCTATGCCAGTTTCTGTATGGACTTCTGTCAGGAATAAATGACTTTATCAAAAGCCTTTTCTGCATCAATTGAGATGATCACGTGATGTTTGTCTTTGGCTCTATTGATGTGGTGTATTACATTAATTGATTTGCATATATTGAACCAACCCTGCATTCCTGGGATGAATCTCACTTGGTCACGGTGTATAACCTTCTTAATGATTTGTTGCATTCTGTTTGCTAGTATTTTATTGAAAAGTTTTGCATTTATGTTCATTAGGGTGATTGGCCTATAGTTTTCTTTCTTCTTTGGGTCTTTCTCTGGTTTTGGTATCAAGATAGTACTTGCCTCCAGGAATGAGTTGGGGAGAATTCCTTCCTTTTCAATTTCCTTAAAGAGTTCGAGAAGTATTGGTATGAAATCTTCTCTAAATTTCTTGTAGAATTCAGCTGTAAATCCATCAGGACCAGGGCTTTTCTTCATTGGTAAGTTTATTACATTTTCAATTTCGCTTGTTGATATAAGGTTATTCACGATTTTTGTATCTTCTTCATTTAGCTATGGTAGTTGATATGTATCAAGAAATCTGTCTGTTTTCTTTGTTTTCCATCCTGTGACAGTGAAGATTTTCAAAGTAGGTACTAATGGTCTTCTGTATTTCTACAGCATCTGTAGTGATTTCATGTCTTTCATTCCTTATTTCATGTATTTCTATTCTTCCTTTCCTCTGTTTAATGAAGTTGGCTAGGGGGTTATCAATTTTATTTATTTTTTCAAAGAACCAAATCTTGATTCATTAATTCTGTATGTTGTTTTTTCCTTAGTCTCCAATGCATTAATTTCTGCCCTGACCTTTATAATTTCATGCCTTCTCTGGGCTTTTTGTTTGATTTGTTCTTCTTTTTCCAGAAGCTTAGGGTGCAGCATAAGATTGTTGATTTTTTTTTTTTAAGATTGTTGATTTGTGCTTATTCTGTTTTCCTGAGGTAGGAATTCACTGCTATAAATTTCCCTCTGAGGACTGCTTTATTGCATTTCACAGGTTCCTGTAAGTTGTGTCTACATTTTAATTTGACTGTACATAGCATTTAATTTCTTCTTTGATTTCATTTGTGGCCCATTGATTGTTAAGGAAGGTGCTGTTTAATTTTCATGTGTTTATGAGTTCTTGCGATTTCCTTTGCCATTAATTTCCAATTGCATTGCACTATGGTCCAATAGTATGCATAAGATAATTTCAACTCCTTTACATTTCCTTAAGCATGTTCTATGTGCTAGAATATAGTCTATTTTAGAGAATGTCCCATGTGCAGCTGAGAAAAATTTGTATTCTTATGATGTTGGGTGGAACACTCTGTAGAGGTCTACTAAGTCCATTTGTTCACATGTTTTGTTTAGTTCTGCTATTTCTTTACTATGTTTTTTCTAGTTGACCTATCTCCTTGTGATAATGAGTTATTGAAGCCTCCTGTTATGATTGTGTTGGTGCTTAATTCATTTGTCATGTCTGTTAAATTTTATCTTATATATTTGGGTGCTCCCATGTTTGGTGCATAGATGTTTATGATTATTAGCTCTTCCTCTTAAAGTTTTCCACTCACAAGTATGTAGTGACCTTCTTTATCTCTTCTAATTGTTTTTGGTTTGAAGTTCCCATTGTCTGCAAACAGAATAGCAACACCCACTTTTTTCTGGGTATCTGTCACATGGAGTATTGTTTTCCAAACTTTAATTTTCAATCAATGAGTTTCCTTTTGAGTTAAATGTGTTTCTTTGTTTCTTGATCCAGTCTGCCAGTCTACTTTTGGTTGGTGAATTGAGTCCATTTACATTGATGGTTATCAGTGATGTGTATTGGCTTATCTTTGTCATGTTGTTTTCCTGCTCATAGTTCCTCTTGTTTCCCTCTGTTTAATTGCTTGCTCTGCTTGGTGTTTCCTTTCTATTGTTGTCCTTAAAGTTGTGATCTTTTTTGTCTCTTTCTAGAATATCGTTTAGAACTCTTTGTAGGGTTGGTTTGGCACTTATGAAGTTCTTCAGTTGATTTTTATTGTGGAAATATTTTATTTCTCCATTAATTTTAAAGGATAGTTTTGCAGGATACATCAATCTGGGTTGGAAGTTGTTTTCTTTCAGGACCTGCAATAACTCACTACACTCTCGACTTGATGGTTTGTGCTGAGAAATCTTCCATGACTCTTATGAGCTTTCCTTTATAGGTGATCTGTTTCTTTTCCCTCATAGCTTTTAATAATCTGTTCTTTTATTGAATTTCTGGGAGCTTGATCACTGTATGTCTGAGTGTAGATTTATTTTGGTTATGGTTAGTTGGAGTTCTATATGCTTCACTTACCCAGATATCCAGTTCTTTTTCCGTGCTTGGGAAATTTTCTACTATTATTTCTACAAATAGTTTTTTATATTATTTGTCCTGACACCTGCTGTTTTATTGATACCTATCAATCTTACATTGTTTTTCTTTGCTTTGTCTTGCAGCTGTTGAATTGCTATTTTTTGGTGTCTTGTTATTTTATAAGATCCTTCCTTTTATAGTAATTCACAGCAATGCTGTCTTCTAAGTCTGAAAGTCTATCTTCAGCTTTCTCAAGCAGTTTTGTCAGCTTTCTATGGAAGTTTTAATTTCCTGGTTATCTGTTTGAATCTGTTTATGCATTCCTGTTGTTTCCTATACTGTTCATTCAAGGCGGCCATTAATTTACTATGCTCCTCTTTTTTTTCCCATGTCTTCTTTAGATGTGCTAAGCAATTCTTTCATTATTGTTGTCATTTCTTTTTTTATTTTTACCACAGACATTATTTCAGATCTGATGTCCTCTATGGCCTGATTGAGTTCTTTCTTTACTTCAGCTGCTATCATTTCAGAAATTCCAGGTGTATGACTTCCAAGCTCATCTGTGTCGATATCTCCTGGACTTATTCTGGGAGAGATAGAGGCCTAAGATCGCATTTTGCTCCTTTGTTTTGTCATTTTCAGAGATGCAGAGGTTCCCTGGAGCTCACCCTCACTCCCAGGGTGATGTCATAGTAGGAGGGCAAGGACACAAATGTCCCGCATGCTTGGTGTGACTCCCTAAATGATGTGTGTGTGTGTGGGCAGGGTGTGATCCCCAATGTTCCCACAGTTTTCTATGGCTCAGCTTAGTTCCCAATCAAGGGTTCCCCAAGCTGTCCATGTTTCAGCCTTGTTTCCACTGGGGAATAGTAGTAGGTGGGTGGTGGTCCTCATGTCTCCATACACTGCCACTACCCTTCCCAGTTCCCATACCAGAAGAGGGATAGGTATGCAGTTACTGAGTCCCCTAAAGTTGTCTGAGGTTCAGCTTAGCTCCCCTGAGGGTGCAGGGTGGGGGCAGGGAGGAGCACTCAAGCCTCTTGAGGTTGTCTGGGGCTCCCTTTGGCTCCCAAACTGGTGGGGCAGAGGTGGGGCCAGCTCACTGGAGCTCCCACTGCTCTCTTGAGACTCAGCTCTGCTCTGACAGGGGTTCAAAGTGTTTTAAAATGAGAGTAAGCATATCTGCCCTTGGCCACAGAAAGAAAATTATATTTTTTATACTGGAAAGTAAGCATAACTGCCTTTTGCTCCAGAATAAAAGTTAATTACTTCTGCATCAACAATATACAGAAATGCAAGGGATCCACAGAGAATTATCTGCCTATAGTTTTCTCTACATTATCCTAGCTGCTGGAGAATTTTCTCATAAGAACACTGTTGTATTGGCCATGTTATTGTTTAGCTCTAAACTTCCAAAAGTCATGCATTCAGAAATGTGGCCTTTGGGAGCTCATTTGATCATGAGGGCTGTTCCTGGATTAATTAATGGTCATTTTGTAACCCCCAGCTAAATGAATCAGTGCGATGCTGGGTTTAGGAGGTCCACCCGAGGACTGCTACCAACAGAGTAAAAAGAGAACTAGAGGGGAAGACTGTGTGCTGTTGATTATCTTGGAGAAGCTTGTCATGCTGTGTTATGGTTTGTATCTGGATGTCCCCCCAAACCCTTATTCAGTCATGGGGTGGGCTTCTAAATTTTCTGATTGATTCATGGCCCAATGTTTGAATTATGGGTGTGAGTGCTACACCGATCCTGGGGCAGGTAGTTTGCATACAGTGTAAGGGAGGAAAAGAGGCTGCTTGCCGCTGCTCCACCCCTTGTGCTCCTGCCACTTTTGCTGTCTTACACCACCGTGAACTGTTGTCCTCTGCCATGTGTCACTCTGCCTTGAAGCCAGCCAAGTATGGACAAAAACCACCACAAACAGTGAGCTAGGTAGCCCTTTTATTCCTTAATTTTGGGCATCAGGTATTTTGTCTCATTAATGAGAGAAAAATAACCAACCAAATAACCATGCTGGTTGTCCTGATATAAATTCAGGTGTTCTCATCATCAGATGGAGCTTGTGTCCTCACTGTAACTGAGGTTGGCTACAGTTCTTGTCAAGGGAGCTCTGGTCCTTACCTTGAGAGTTGCTTCCGAGCTCCAGTGCAGAGCCCTCAGCCTGCGGGCAGAGATCCTTCATCCCTCTGGCACTGACTTTCTAACTTCCTCCCCTGATCTTTGGAACTTCCCAGTGCAGATTTTTGGTACAGACTTGCTTGAGACATTGTCATGGGCTATAGGCCTGCAAGTGGACTCGTAGAGGACATTGCCGTGGGCTTTAGGACTTCAGCTGGACTTGTACAGGATGTTTACAGGAAAGTTATTCTGACTATGGAGCTTAATATGGTTATGGAAAGTGATTATGATGACATAAGGTGATAGGATGTTGCTCCATCAGTGAATACTACTAGCTTAATAGGCAACAGAGACCAGCAAGCACAGAGAAGATGCACTCCCTGTATTTTGCATATGATGACTATGCCATTGTAGGGTCTACCCTAAAGAAGGCCATCATCGGATGCAGCCCCTTCACTTTGAACTTCCAGAACTGTAAGGCAGAAACTTATCCAGTTTATGGTATTATATTATTGCAACAGTGAATGCACTAATACACATAGCAATTGAAATAATCAATAGAAAGAGAATCTGTAACATGTAGACATATGTAAGATATTCTTAGGAAATTTCTGAGGGGACTGCCATAGAGTTTCACACCTCATAGTAAGAGGTGGTTTAAGGGGAATGTAAGAGCTTAATTCACGTCTCTTGGCAGATGGTCTGGTGTTCACATGAAGCCTAGTCTTGTCTGGGTAATGGAAGTGTGTTTTATGTGAAACAGCAATAGGTTGCATACAAAATAACACCCATATGAAATTGCATTTGGCTCCATTCAATGAGAGATATGAATCTGACTTAGAAAATAGTGTGTTGTCAGATCCCTGAGCCCAAAGTGGTATTTGCCCAGCTAGGATATGGTTGTAAATTATCGTTTTAAAGACCCTGAAAGTCAGAGAGCATTGTTGATGGGAGAAAGTCTTTAATAACACAAGGTTGAATTAGTTGGTGTTGAACATATTTAGTTACTGAACTGAAGTTGAATTTGTTATTTTAAGTGACTATAAGAGCTTTTGTTTTAAAAGGTAGACCAAAGAACCATATGGCCTGAGAAAGTTTTACATATGGGCAAAGAAAAAATTGGCCAAAAGGGGCGAAATAAAGTTATTTTTGGACATATCTACAAAATCAATTTTGTATGCATGCTCGTTATATAATGTAATGCCCAATTTATGTACTGTGCTTCCCCACAATCAGAAAATAAGCCCTAGCTGGTTGTTACACATGGCCAGTGTCGTGCAGATTATACTTCATTAATCTCTTGCTCACTGGCTACTCGGTAGTTAATGGAAGGTAAGGAAAAGATAGCCTGACTGGGGTTGACATTTTTGATGTCTAGTTTTCAAAACTGATTATTTGCTGCTTAGGTCTTATTTTCAGGAAAAATGGTAGCTTAGATAAAAATTAATATAGTACATATTATATATAATATAGTATACACATATTATAAATTTTTGTTGAGAAAACTTCCAATTTATTCCCATTGTAAATGATGAAAAACTAACCAGATATGATGGAATAACAATCGGTATTCTTATTCACTCTTCTTGCTTTTTTCTTTCTTAACATATTTTTCTTGCTTCACCACTGAAGCAAGAAATGTTTATAACATTTGTAGAGAAAGCTTTTTGTTTGTATCTTGGTAATTTTAAACTATTTATTGCAATCGAGTAATCAAAAGATAATTTAAAGCATTTTGTCTTTTTCTTTTCTTTGGTTCACACTGAATGTTTCCTATCACTAGCTACTTATTATCTTAAGTACCTTTTATATCCATTTGTGTATCTCAATGTTGCCTATTTTTTCTGTCCAGAATAATTTGGGTTATGTGTCTGTGCCCTCAGTTCAGCTCCTCTGTAAAAGGGTTTGTGCTGCATCATGAAATGGATTTCATATTTTGGCTAAGAGTGATATTAGCCACTGAGATTTAATAGCATGTGAAAGACAGCTATGATCACTTTGGTAATTGTTCCATGATTCCATTACATGTCTTGTGTCACTCTATTAAATGGTTTCAGGGTTTAATCCTGGTTCTTCTCTAGGTAGGGTGAACTTGTTATGACTGCATGAAATTCTAATATTTGTTTTTGGGATCTTCAGAACCACTTAGAAAATTACACCTGTACTTAAAATACAAAGGCTGAGAATGGAGTTTCTAGATACATTCGCTCAAGATAAATCATTAAATAGCATACATCTGATAAAGTTATAATACATTATGATTCCTGGAATAAATATTGACTTTTATGCATTGACTTCATACCCAATGATATTAGGGGAAAACAATTTTGTTTGTTTTTAGAAGAAAAAAGTATATTTTGAAGCAAACATTATTTCAAAATAATTTTGCATACTTTGACAAACTCTTACTACAAGAGCTGCTTAAATATAGATAGATGCACTGGAACATCTTTCTTCATGTTTTTCATATTAAATGATCTTTTAAAGTATTTAAAGTTTTCCAAATTTAGTTTGATTTTATATTATGTCTGCAGCTCACTAATACTACCTAGCATTTAGGCTGCTGAGTAAAAAGTATAGTCATTGTGAAATGCCAGCGTGTTATGGTTTTCTGGTTCTTTCTTGATTTTGTCTATTGATTGCTCAGGAAAAGTAGCCCTACACGCAGCTGAGAGAGGTCTCATAAGCCATTGGATCCCTTTTTGCCCCGTTTGGGCAGAGGAGATAGCAGGCTGCATTCTAAAGAAGAGGTGTGTAATGGAGTGAAATGGGATGTGTAAATGGAAAACGATGCTCGGAGAGCTACTGGTCTTTGCGGGTAAGCACTGTAGGGTGGCAGGTCCAAGGATGTTTCTGAGACATGGCCAGAGGCCAGGTGCTTAAGGAGAAAAAGATACTTTACACCATAGTTCTCTTATGCTACACTGTTAAATGATTTTTTGTTTCTCCGATGTAGAAAATAAATTCTACCCTTTGCATCCCCTAAGCATTACACAGACTAAATCCTTCCTCTTCCCATATAGCCCTTTTCTAAGAGAGTCACTTAGTCATTTTTCTGCATTGTAACTCCTGACATTTCATGGCAGGTGCTAAAAGCTGTCTGTGAAGCCTGAGTGACATGAAGAAAGGAAAACCAGCATTAGTAGCATGAGTAAAGGGGCTATTTGGAGCTCTGCAGCACTTTATTCTTTGAATTTTCACAGACGTGGGTGAGGATTTTCAAGCTTTTAGTGAGAATGAGAATTATTCTCAAAAATGGTGTTTTTTTCAGCGGCTGATGATTCATCAGGAATCTTGAAGGCAGTGCTATTAGAGCGATGACAGCTTAGAATTAAAGCTAGTATTTTTCTCTGAGATGCATATCTGGTCTATTAATTATGTATTCCAAGTGTCATATGCAAAATGAGTTAGGTGGTGATAAGGATTAATGGATCAAGAAAATTGCGCTGTAAATAAAAAAATCTTTAAAATTATTTCACAGTTTTATACCAATCCTGTAAGAATTTTACATTTCTTCTAAATATGTTTTACTCAGGAAAAAATCCTGTTCAAAATCAGATAGAATCATTGCCTTTTGATCATAGCCAGAAATACTCAAAATAAACTGAAATACAGCAAATTTTCCTGTTTAGAATTTTTCTCTACCCAGGCATTTTCACCCTTATCAAATCTCTACCTTACCTTGTTTGGTAATGTACACTGTCATTATTTTGTTATGGGACATTAGACAATATCAGAGTCACCATTTCCTAAAGGTCTATGATCTAGCACAGTGCCTACTAAGTCATTGAAATGCTGTTAGTCCAAAGTGAGACTTATATGTAAAACACATAAGATTTCAAAAAACTAAGTAAAAGATAGAAAAATAAAATATCTGATTAATAATATATTAACTATATATCAAAAATGATAACATTTTGCATATATGTAATATCAGACTCAAAAGACATATTACATGAAGCATATTTGGAAATATTAAAGTGAATTACACTTCTGCCTTTTACTCTTTCTAATATGACTAGAAAACTTAAAATTCCTGCATGGCTCACATTTGTGTTTTACCTTATAAACACATTATTAAGACACATTATTTGAAGCTCCAGGGGCGCAATCAGTTAGCACGTGGCACTTATATTGAGACACATTAATATAGAGGTTTTCTTGGGTAATTGTATGTGTAGTAAATATAATTTTGAATCGTTTTTTCTCTCTTCTATTTCCTATTTAGCTCATTCAGTCTTCACAGCTGTATTTCCCTTAACCACAGTCTTTTTTTTTTTTTTTTTTTTTTTTTGCGGTACTGGGGATCGAACTCAGGACCCTGCGCTTGCTAGGCAAGCGCTTATTCCACTGAGCTATATCCCCAGCCCTAACCACAGTCTTTTTTCTTCAAGAGTTTTCTAAGAAAATTTTCTTGTTTTAGACTTTTGAGAATTTTATAACTGATGATATCCTTTGTCCTTTTAGATGAATGAAAGTATTTGGTTATAAAACTCTATATTCGTAGACCTTTTCCTTTAACATATTCAAATTATATTCACATCCTGATTTGTTATTAGATACTTCACTAGAAAAGTTTTTGTTCTCCCCCTCTCTCCCTGTGTGTGTGTACGTATGGCATGTGTGTGTGTGTGTGTGTGTGTGTGTGTGTGTGTTGGGGTTGTGATTTCTAATTTGATATGTACGATTGATTTGCAGGGCCATAGAGCCCATATATAGGGTAATATTGTTAATATTATTATTAATACTATTCTGGATAATTCTGCAGTGGTGGTTTTGGATGAGCTCAGCATTTATATAGGTGGATTTAGAGTAAAGCAGATGGTCCTCCGTAATACACATGGGTCTTATACAATCAGTTAAAGGTCTAGGTAGAACAAGGACTGACTTTCCCCCAGAAAGAAGGAATTCTACAGAGATAGCTTTTTTTGAGTTTCAGTATGTGCATCCTCTGTGGTGTAAAGTCTGCTGACCTATTGTAAAAGATTTTGTGTTCTCCAGCCTACATAATCGAATGAGTCAATTTTTTTAAAATAAAATTTTTGTTATTGTATATACTTTACACTTGTTCTCTGTCTGTGCAGCACTTTAGAACCATTTCCTTAATTGAAATACTCAACCTTTTTCTGGATTTTTTTCTTTTAATCATGCTATGTATTTCACACCAAGCTTTAAATTTTTCCTTAATTATCACTCAGCACTTCACCACATTTTTCTTTCATTTATATTTTCTCTCATAAACAGATGTTGACACTTCATTTTTCCTTCATATTTTCACTTTTTCTTTTAAATTTCAAATCCCTTTTCTTTGACAAAACCTTTCATTTCATGAATACAAATTTGGCTGCATCCATCTTGCTGGTCAGTTCAACCATATTCTTTGCTCAGGCGATCATAAATTTTACACATAAGATTTCTACTTGGCTCCATACATGTAAACTGGCTATTGCAGTTCTTGGGTGTTCTCAGCTACAGATACTAGCTTCTACAATGTGTACTGACTTTTGTTCACTGTGCGTGGCAGGGAGGGTCTCCAGGCACTGGAGGGTAGTTTGATCATCCCCCACCTCCATGTGACAAGCAGATAGTCCCGGAACCTCTGTCCGGAGATCTCCAGCACCACTTTTTGCTGAAGGCATCTGTACTCCATTGAGAAACCTAGAAGTGCTGGGCCGGAAGAGTAAGAAGGGACAGAAAACTCCACAGATAAGAAAAAATTCTTCCCATCAGAGCTAAGCTTCAGCTATGCCCTTCTCTTCTTACCAGGATGATTTTGGCTGGTGCTCTGAACTGGTTCTGTCTATGATGGAGGAATGGCTTGGACCTGCTCACAACAATGCTGGGAAGAATAAAAGAGCACCAATAAACAATAAAACAGTTTTCTAATTTAACATCAAATTGTGGCAACTTCCTTCTTCTGTTCTGGGCTGTTTGTTACCTCTTCGTACATTATTTACCTTCTGTCTCTCTACAGGCTTCTGCAATGGTTACAGTAGTTTTCATATATATTCACATCTTTGATGCTTCTGCTGTGGTTGCAGAACTCAGTTCAGGAGAAAGATTTAGCAGCTAGGGTTGGCTCACAATTTTTGTAATTTTTTTTAATTTTTGTAGTTAGAGCTGGCCTTGAACTCTCTATGTAGCCAAGGCTGATGCTGAATTTAAGATGATCCCGATCCTCCTGCATCAGCCTGCCAAGCCTAGGATTATAGGTGTATGCCACCACTACTGGCTTTATAATTAATTTATACTGATTATTTTTCTGTGGTCTCTCAATAGTTCAAGTAGATTCTCTGTTGATCCTTTCTTATAGTTTGGTAAGATAAACAGTTCTTAAACACATTTTAAAATATAATTTAGTTTTTTTAAGTTAACTGATGTATTGAATAATATTACATATTAATTGGGTAATAGATATTTTAATATATATAATATTACCAATGTTTGAATCAAATTACATGTATCTATCCTCTCAAATATTGCCATACCTTTATACAATTAAACTGCAATCCTTACGCTGGGGTTTTGCAATTTTGAACGCATCATTATCTATAGTCATCATACTTTGGCACATCAGAACCCTTAAGAGAGAAAAGATCTTCTGTTTTACCTAAATAACACTGCAATACCAGTGTTGGAAATACATGATTCTGAAATGTTTTATCTATTTCCACTTTGATGAACTTCTAGTTCTGTCCTATCCAGAGTTCTCATCATTTGTCATGTTAATAAATTATGTTTACCTATTAACAGTAACCATTAAGTGTAGCATTATATTTCAATTTTGGATGTAGACTTTTAACTATACATTCAGTTATTTTTGCCAAGTTCTTATTATGCTTTATGACTATATGTGTGCATATGCATACATATACACATACAGTGTTAACTCACCTATCATGGGAGTTACCTTCCAGGGACCCCCCACAATATGTAAAAATCCATGAAGTAGCAGCATTATTTTTATTTTATTATTTATATATATTTAAAGCTTTGTAAACCCTTCCCACACTCCTATAAACATTTTCCACTCTCCCATTAACCTTTCCCACACTCTTATAAACATTTCATATGCTCTGAAACACTGTCTACACTTTTAATCCCTTGTAATTTTAACAACATGTAAAATTCTGGCTGGGTACTCACCAGTGAGGTATCCTACAACTTGAGTGATGAACATCGTGAATTATGTAGCTGGGCAGCACTGATGGTGATGGAGGTGATGAGCATGAGATGAATGCACTGCGTAGCCCAGAACAGCATGGGACTTTTGACTCAGAAATAAGCTGTGGCTTTAACACAAAGCGCACAGCATTCCCACACATAGTCAGTTGCTTGATCTTTTTGGGCCTTAAAGCCAGAGGCTTTGGCCTCATCCTTCATAATAAAAGTGCAAGATGGTATCCGTTTCCAAAACAAGCCCATCTCATCCATGTTAAAAACTTGTTAAGCCTTCCTCAATGAGAGATTTGAACAAGTCATTCATGTATTCCTCGCCTCCAGCTTTATCTGCAGAGGCAGCTTCTCCATGGAGAGAAATGCTCTTGAGTCCTAAATGTCTCTGAAATTCATCAAACCAGCCCTTGCTGGCACTGGATGGAGTTGGTCTGGTGGGAGAAGCACTCGACAGTCCTGCTTCTGTGTCACCATCGTTGTCTTCACTCTCATCACTGTCGTGAATGTCCATGCTTTCAGCAAAACTATCATAAAGTTTCTCAGCCTTCATTCGGATGGTGTTGATATCCAGTGAGATACTCTTTTTCCTGCAGTCGTTTATCCACAGCGCCAATGCAGACTTCATTCTCACAATGGCCTTACTGCAAGAAGTGACCACGCTCTCTGCAGTCTTGTTAAAAGTCACCGTTGTCATAGACTTAACACCCTTCTCATCTTTCTTTACGTGGTGAACAGTAAATTTGTTGATCCCATAATGGTAGTCTACAGCAGCATAGCTTTTGCCTTCCTTTAATATGTCGAGAAGTGCCACCTTTTCTTTGAAAGTAAGTATCTTCCTCTGGTGCTTGGGTTCACTGTCAGAAGCCTTAGAAGGAGTAGAACATTTAGGGGCATCATAGTGTTTGAAATAAATTCAAACTTTTACAAAAATTTCACAAAAACACAACACTGCCTAGCAACACTACATGCAGCAATCGGATGTGGATGTGAAGTGGACAAGGAGAGATGCTGAATGTATGGGTGCCATGTGGCAGCAAACAGACCGATGCCATGGTCATCGAGCCTATCAGTGCCTGGGATATAGAACACAGTGCTGTGTTCGATTGTCTTCCTTTCCATCAGCCAGTAGTGTGCGTGTACAATTTCACATTGGCAAACATGTGCAACTTGTGCAATCGGTAGTGGTGTACTGCATTTCCATTTTGTAGAGTACGGTATTCATCCGCTGATGAAATACATAATGTATTTTTACTTCAATTTAATATCCTTTAAATATGTTTGAATTAACATTTTTATATGGTTTTAAATTTTTAGGTAAAAATAATTAAAATCATAAATATATAAATACCTATATACTGCAAAATCCCGAGATAGAGAGAAAACTTCAGAATACAGAATTAGATATAGATTTCTAAAACCTGCGATATAGTGAAACCACAATAAGTGAACCTCGATAGTGAGGGACAACTGTGTACAAATACATGCACATATGTGAGCTATTTGAGTATTTTTACGAAATAAGTTATGCAATTCATATCTGACCAGTGCAAATTGAATACCTTAGTGGTTTACATTTGATGCTTATATTATCTCATATGCAACATAGACCAGTTGCTTATGGTTTTGTATTGAATAATATACAAATGCTTCTAAGGATATATAAACGTAAGCACATTATCTCTAATTTACATGAAAAGGTTTTTGCAATTTTAAACATATTCAAAACATTATTATACATGAATATATATTTTAAGTCTAGCATTATGCGTGTTAATAACTGAATGTATTTAAATAAATTAAATGTATGTTTATATTTTATTTGATATTCCGTTCCTGCTTATTTTTTTCTAAGAGTGTAGTTAGCCCATTTGGTAATATAATAATGCTTTGTTTTCATGGAATTTAAATTTACTCTTTCTAGAAGGAGTTTGTCACTCATTAAGTCATCACAGAATTATTCTCAGGATTCTCATATTTTCAATTTTTTACTACCGTGAACACAATTTTAGGTCTGGAAATTAATTTTGTCTTACATATACTTTTTGGATGCATTATTTTTCAAAAACTTATCTGGTGTTTGATGTGTGTTAGTGATCATTTTACATAGTGTTTTCCTCCTTCCTAAAGCACCTAAGTCATTGGTGTTGACATGTTATATTTCTAAGACTTCATGTGATATGACTTGAAGTCCAAGATAGATGTAAATATCCATATTAACTAATAATTTAATAATTTAAATCTGGAATCATCATACTGTGGTCTGTGAGCTAAATCTGATCTGATACATGAAGTCCAGTGTATCAAATTTTTCTTTATGAATCCTCCTTTTGATGTCTATTCTAAGAATTATTTGCCTAACTTCAGATATTCAACACGTCTCATTTTTTTTCTAAAAGATTAACAGCTATATCTTTTGGATTTAGGTCTATGATCCGCTTTAAGATTTACAAGTGTGAAATATGGGATGAAGTTTTGTTTTGCATGTAGCTATGCATCTGCTCTAGCAACACGTTGAAAAGTGCGTCCTCCTTTTAGGGATGAAGAATAAAACCGCAAATGGAGCGACACAGGGAGCAAGCGAATTTATTTAAAAGGTATAAAGGCAAAGAAGTACAGCATCTACTAGCCAGTATGATGTTCTGAACAGGACACCCATGGATGCTGTCTGTTTACGGTTTCTAAGGAATTAAAAAAGGAGCTCAAGCAGTTTTGTGAACAATATAATCTCTAGTCTACAGAAGGATCCAGTCTGGCAGTGTTCACTCAATGTTGGTGCAGGGCTCATGAGTCCTTGTGCCAGAAGCATTCCTGATCGTGGTCTGGTGAGGTCTCTGAGGGCCAAAACATGCCTGGCAGTTGTTTTTGTAACATCCTCAGAGGGCTGTAACTCCACAGATTCCACGTTGGGCTTCCTGATTAAATTTTGGGCTGATGTTCTTACTACCGGATAGAATCCTAAATCTTGTCTTATTAATTCCTGTTACAGTTTGATTCTAGGAATTGTTTTATTACTTATTTAATTTCTTCTGTGACCTACTTAGTGATAATGAGTTATTAAGTTTCCAGGTTCTTATAATTGTTTTGTAGTTTCTCTTTTGATTTCCAGTTTCATTGCATATTTGGGGGTGATTCTGATTCTTTTTTATTCGTTTAAACAGGCTTTATGGACTACTCTATGATCTATTTTGGAAAAATTCTGTGTGTTTCTAGAAGAATATGTATTCTGTTATAGTAGGGTAGAAGTCACTAGGTATCTATGAAGTCCATTTGTTTGAAGGCTGTTTTTCAGCTCTGATAGTTTTTGGTGATTTTTTTGTTAAATTGATTTGTCTTTCTATGAGAATGGGGTATGGAGATCACCCATTACACATGAATCAAGTTTGTCATGAGAAGTGAAACAAAATACAGAAAAATAAGCACTGCTTGATATTTACATAAGGAATTTAAAATAATTAAAATCATAGAAGTAGAAGCCTGGAAGAGAGGAAATTGAAGTTAGACTCTTCAAGTTTTCATTTTTGTAAGAGGAATAGGCTTCAGAGTTATTCAACATAATACTCATCATTAGCAATACTGTATTATATCTTTGATAATTTGTTCAGAGTATTATGTTAAAGGTTATTACAATAAAAATTGGCAATAAAGTAGCATTCATATATATACATATATATATATATATATATATATATATATATACTGAAACTCAGAAGTGCTACTTATATATATTTTTTGAAAGCTTTACAAGGATACATGCTTCATTGGCTATAATAGCAAAATATTACTAGTTATAACAATATTAAATGGTGAAACTAACTATCCATCAATAATATGATGGAGGGAAAATTATAGTATATCCATACAACAGGAAAGAAATTGTGTGATGAAAATGAATGATTCAGAGCTATGTGAATATTTTCTTTTATATAATATTACATAACCAAATAAATAATAAATATTATTTGTGAATACATAAATAAATAATAAAAAATTAGATATCGGAAAGGAACCTTATACAATTCTCCATAAGGTCTATTTCTGGTATGAAAGTGAGCAATGGGAGAGAAAAATGAAGCTTCAGTTTCATACAGAAGATTTATTTTCTCAAAAAAATAGGTGAAAACATGAATAACATGAAATGTTTATTAAAATTAATGGAGAGTAATAATATTCATTTATTATCTTATCATGTCCTGTGTGATATCTATCATCTTAATGGAAAACTAGAGGGTTACAATACATTTTTCATTTTACTTTTTACTTAAATTCCACCGTAATTTTCACTTATACCACATTAGAATTCTCTGTGAGGAAGATTTACAGCTTTTATTTTATTCTTGACCTTTGAATTATGCAGTATATGCACTACCACCACTTGACCTTGAGTTAATGTGATCTCTGTAACTATAAAAGGTTTAGATGAAAAGCTAAATATTCATTCAGTTTCATAGAAACTTAAATAATGGTAGTTTTTGGAAAATGAAAGCTGTGCAGATGACTGAATTTTCCTTCTTCATACATCAGACTCTACTAGCACAATATTATACTTGAGCATCAGAAACTTCACAGTATTTTTTGTGTATGTCTCCTGCTCTGTGTGTGCTTACTATTAATGTTTGTGTGTTGGAAAGAGGAACATTCATAACTATGTCATTAAACAATAGAGCAAAAATATTTCTAAATAAGTCTTCTGAGAAAGAGGTATAAGTTTTAATACCAGTTTATTCCCATTTAACTCATCAGCTGCTGAAATATGTATGATTTTATGGTATGTGAAAATCTAATCAGTTGAACTCAAGTAAAATTTATATTGTTTTATAACTTCTAAGTTTAACAAAGATGAAGACCAGTGTTATGGTTTGTGTCTGGATGTCCCCCCAAAGCCTCATGCAGACATGTGGAGGGATTTTAGAGTTTATGATTGATCCATGATCCAATGCTGGGATTATGGATGTGAGTACTACACCAGCCCTGGGGCAGATAGTTTGCATAACTAAGGGAGAGAAAGAGGCTGCTGTCTGCTCTCCTTTGTTTTCCTTTTGTTGCTTTTGCTGTCTTCCACCACCATGAACTGTTGCCCTCTGCCATGTGCCGCTCTGCCTTGGAGCCAGCTGATTATAGACTGAAACATCCAGAAACTGTGAGCTAAATAAACTTTTCCTTCCTTAATTCTGGGCATCAGGTATTTTGTCTCAGCAATGAGAGAAAAGTAACCAAGACAACCAGGTATTTTGAATATATAACATTATATTAAATCTTAAGACATTTACTAAAATGAAAATTTTTGTTTTCTGGGCAGGGCTCTAATTCTATATTGATAAGTTTATTTAGTTTGTTAGTTTCTGCTCTAGTCTCCCCTAAATTTTCCATAATAATGTTTAGCCATTTTTTATATAAACTTCACACTTCAAAAAATATTACTCTCTGGTGAGTTGCAATAAAAAAGTTAAAAGTGAACTGAGAGCTAGAAAGGGTGCAGCCTGTGCAGTGTCTCATTTCTTACTGGTCTGTTTATGAGCGTGGACAGGATATGTTTAAAACCTAAAGGAAGACACTGATGCCGAAGTAGTGTAAGCCATGAAGGATAAATGATCTATAATTTGGAGGCTAATGAGGCTTCATTGTCATTGATGTAAAAGGAGATAAGAAAACAAGTACATGAAGAAACCTGTGGAAAAGAAACACTTTCAACTTCAAACTCCAAGAAAGGATATAATTTGGCTGACAAATAATTATAGATTTGTAGATAAGTGATAGGTAGGAGGTAATGAAATGATTTTTACTCTTGACAAGCTCATTTTATTCCCATCGAATTTAGAATTAATGCCACTAATTGATAGAGTATGTAGGTTAGTTGGTGTTAGAGCACGGTTTCTTAGAAAAAATTGATCTTGAGCATGTGTCAAAGTATATTACCTTGTTCATGAAGAAATTCCTAAGAAGATAATAGACTATGTGAGGTGAGGTCAACTTAAGGGAAAATTTTATATATTATAAAGAAAAATGCTGGTTTATTGCACATGATTAAAATCTATTCTTTCTAGAAAATTATTCTCTGTCAGTTGTCATGAATTAAATTTGGAAGCTCAGCAATTATAGCCAATTCCCAGTGTTGCTAGACATGAATCATTTTTCAAAAGTAACAAGTCATAGATCCGAGAGGCAGACAAGCTGAGATAGAAGGTGTGTTGATGAGGTAAATTTGTCAATTGCGGTGCGTCTTTATCTGTTGTTTCCGGTTCGATCCAAGAGCAAAGCTGCTACGCACCACTCAGTAATTTGAAACAAAAACACACAGAGCATAGAGCAAACAGTAGAAAACAGAAAGTAATCAATATAAGACATAACAGGATAGAAAATACATCACCAGACAAGGAAACAGCAACACTCGCACACAGCTGGGAGCGTCCTGAGAGCCGCAACAGGTCGGGATCCCACTGGGCCAATACGCTTTGCGGTATTAGCAAGAAGTTTCAAAATCTGCCAAAAAAGTCTCTTTTTAGATAATATTTATACATCATGTGAGACAAATGTGGCTCCGATGCCAAAATGTCGTTTCAGCAACCCAGGTCTGGCTGGGAACTGGAGCTGAACTCCACACACACAAGGTTCTCATCTTTACCTGCTTTACTGTCCTTGAGAAGGTAGTGAGTCCTCCCAAGGACAGGCATACACTGCGGCTAACCTTCAGTTCACATGAATCTAACTTAACTCTTTTAGTACCGCACTCACTTCAGAAGGATGACTTGAGCCCATCAGTTTGAGACCAGATTGGGCAAAATATGAAAATCCTATCTTTCAAAAATGTGTGTACTGAAGCTGCAAAGAAGATTATTTAGTTAATTAATTGTTTTCTGAAATTGAAAACTGCGACCATAAATTAAAACACACTTACCAAGTACAGCATGAGCAGTGTAAGAATCAACATAACATTTAAAAATTTAACTTTACACCTTGATTTCAATTTCTAATATTGGGAAAGAATTTCCAGTTAAAATTCCAAGATTTAATATGACACTCAAGGTTTATGCAGGTAGATAAATAACTTTGTAGACAAAAGGATGGTAGGGAGAAATCTCACAAACTTTCATTTCTGATAAACTTCTTTTCACTGAATTTAAAGATGATATAAGTTGATGGAGTAGAGGAACGTTTGTGTAATAACTTTAAAGTGGTCAATGAGATTTAATCTGTCCTGAAGAAGCATTTTTTGTTGCATGTGTTTATTTTTCCAATAGCGTGTTGTCATTGGATAACTACCGATAATGTAATGGTTGATATATTGTATCAAAGATAGAAGGTTAGAAATTTAACTAAGTAACTCAGCAGTTCTACATACTGGAGTATAGAGAACATGTAGAGGGAAGGCTGTTTATGCCCTAGGATGCTGTAATGGTTGATTCCTTGTGTCAATATGAGAACCTCAGAATATTAACTAAATGACTCAGCAAGGTGTCATTGTCTTCACTTTATGAACACCCTGAGTCTGTGCAAGAGGAGGACACGCAGACGATGTGAGTGACACACTCACCCTAGGGCACGTAGCTTGCCTTCTTATAAGGGAGAAAAGGAGCCTTGTCCTGCCCCACCCAGATTTTGCTCTTGTTGCTTTTGCTGTCTTCTGCAGCCATGAACACTTATCCCTGGGCCAAGCTACGCTGACTTGGAGCCAGCTTATTACGGACTGAAAAGTCCACAAACTGTGAGCTAAATAAACTTTTCCTTCTTTAATTTTGGGTGCTGGGTATTTTGTCTGTGCAACAAGAGCAAAGTAACCAAGGCAGATAATATATTCCTGTTCTAATGTGTGTGTGTCGGGGGGTTAAAAACTTTCCTTGGTGGCAGGATCAGATATAGAGGATATTCAAATAAATTGTGTTTTAAACTATTATATTTACTAGTTTGCATAGACATCAACAGAAGCAGTAAATGCAGTGATTTCCACTAAAGCTTGTACTCAGGTCTACAGTTCCTACATTAGATTGAATAGGTGTAGTTGAGCTAGACTAATGAACTCCCCAAATTTCCATGGCTTTAATAAAAGCACAAAGATTTTTTTCTCTCTTATGCTACATGTTCATTTCCAGCTCACAGAAACCCATTAGCCCAGTACTCTCTAAGATACAGGTCCATCGGGAACACTGTTCTGGAAGAGGGAAGGAGGCACATGCAGTCAAAACTCAGTTGACACACACATTTTCTGTGTATGAGTTATGGCTTAAAATGAGTCGTTCTGCTGCAACCAAACAAAAAAGAAAATAGAACTGTAATCCTACCATATGTGTAGAGTGTTCAGTGGTAGGAAAAGTTGGTAATTACTCCTAATGGCTGAAACGTCTACCCCTCTGTTCAACTATGCCCCTTTTCATAGGCAAACTGAATTTCCCAATCCCAAGAGGGCCAGCCCCAAAGCCCATCCAGTTAAGCCATGAAGTGCAAGACCTGTCATATTCTAGTGATACATGTCATCTAGTAATAAGGTTAATTATGAAAATCATTTCCTACGAAAAACATAGGACACCCAGCAGTTATAATTCTGAAGCAATTCAGAACCAGATAGTAAAGAACCTCTCTCTTCAGGGTTTTAGAGTTTTAAAAAAAATTAGGTTCTGATGCTTCTGTAACTAATGCTAGAGTTTATTTTTATCCATGGTACTTGGCTCTATGACTTAAGAGGTCATTCTATCATTGAAAAAAAAAAACCCAACTTCTAAGAGCTTTGAATGGTTTTAGACTCATAGAAATCTGAAAAGGGTAGTATAGACAGTTCTCTTAACACTCACACCATTTTTCTTATTAAAATATTAAACAATTAAAAAAAAAGTGGCATATTACTAACTAAATCCCTGCTTTGTTCACATCTGCATTTCACTTAGTAACACTTTTCTGTTCCAAAGTCCCGGCTAGCTCCTCACTGTACCATTAGTCATCAGTACCCTTAGTGACTCAGTCCCTGTTAACTGACACTTTCCCAGAGACCTCTTGTCTGAAGACCTTGAAAGTTTTAAGCAGTAGTAGTCAGGCAATTTTAACCAATTTTTATTGTTATACTTCCGATTATTTGATCAGTTCATAATGGAGTTAAAGGTTTTTTATAAGAAGAATACGCAGAGGCAAGAATAATCTCCTATGCCATCAGTCTGATTTAACACAGGAAATTATTGCTTATTGTGGCTTTGATTTGTGTTGTTCTAATAACTAATGTAATTGGAAATCTTTGCTGTTTAGCAGTAATTCAGAAATTCTGTTTCAAACAGCTTTCAAAATTTTTCTCCACTTTTAAAATGAATTCTTTGCATATTTATGTAGTTGTCAGTGTTTATATCCTCAGTGCTTCGCCTAACATGACTTGCAAGTATTTTCTTCAAATGTGTGCATTGACATTTTTATCAGTGCATTTTAAGAGCAAATACATTTAATTTAGTTAAAATTTTTGCCATTTTTTCCTTTAGACACTGTGTTCTAGGTGTCATACCTAGGAAGTCTTTGCCTAGGTCAGAGTTACAAAGATTTATTCTTGACTCTATTTTATCCTATTTAGTAAGCTCTGTGGTGAATTGACAGCTGGTGGTCAATTTCTGACCCCCAGCTGAACTGAACCAGCGTGGCGCTGGGAGAGGCAGGCTCACCTGAACTTCGTTGCCAGAGGCAGAGCTGGAGAAGAGGAAGGTGTGCTGTAAGGAGCTGTTGTTTCTCCTTGAGGAGCTTGTCATGCTGGCTTTCCTTATGAAACTGGCTGTTTTCATCATGAGAGGAGCTTGGGTCCCTGTTGCCACTGAGAATGCCTGTGGTTCATTTTGTGGATCTGGTCCTTACTTTGAGCATCACTTCCTGGCTCCAGAGGGGAAGATAGTGTACTATTCAATGTCCTGGAGAAGCTTACTGCACTGGCTTTCCTTGGATGGACTCATAGGTTCTCACTGTCAAAGGGCTTTGGACCTCTCTGTCACTGAGAATCACTACAGTACTTTTCAAGGGAGCTCTGCTTCTTCCTTGGAGTGTCACTTCCTGACTCCAGTACAGATCTCTCACCCTGCTGGCACAGATCCTTCATTCCACTGGCACAGACTTTCTAGCTGCCATTGCTGGCTTTTGGGGCTTCTCTGTGCAGATCCATGAAATAGCCCTGCGGGAGACATTGTCATGGGCTCTTGGCCTCCAGTTGGACTTGTGGGGAGTATTGTTCTAGGCTCTAGGTCTTTAGCTGGACCCATGCAGGACATTGCCATGGGATCCAGATCCTCAGCTGGATTCCTTTTGTTCTTTAGTGTGTGGAGAGATTTCCTGCGCTCTCTTTGTATAAGAATCTTTAGGGGACTTTTATAAAATAATCCCATAAATTATGTGTCCCATATTTTTTCCCTTGCAAACCTTAAACACAACAAGTTCCAGTATCTATTTTTAATTATATATCTAAGCTAGATTTGAGTGTGTGTATTTATTAAGTCTCAATTTATTTCCACATATCTGTGTGTTTATTCTTTCTCCAATATCACATTGCTATGATTCCTGAGGACCTATGATAATTCTTGAAATCATGTAGTGCTACTCTCCCAACTTCATTCTTTCTCAGTGTTGTGTTGGATATTTTAGAACTTTTTGCCTCCCATTTAAACTTTGGTATCAGTTTCTTGGTAGTATGCACAAAATACCATGATTAGCTTTTGACTGGGAATTAGTGTAGCCTATAGATTAATCTGAATAAGAGACATAAGACTATTTAGTCTTTTGATCCATGAATGAGAAACATTTCATTTATTTAAATCATATTTGATTGTATTCAGCAGAGTTATTTCACACATAGATCCTACATATATACTGTTAAATTTTTATTTTAAGTACTGTAATTGGAAAGGTCATTGTAGTGCTTAGAGATTGGTTCAGGAGATCATGAGAGTTGACAAGTTTAAAATAGGTAAAGCAGGTCAGCAAAATGGCAAATCAATGAAGAATGAGTGTTGCAGTGTTTAGTCTGATATGTGCAGGCCATAAACTCAGAACAGTTCACATGATGCAATCACCAGACTGAATTGCTTTTTCCTGGGCAAAAAATTAGTCTTTGCTTTTAAGGACTGCAACTTACTGAATCAGCCCCACCCATGTGATGATAGATAATCTACTTTCTTCAAAAGTCTCCTGATTTGACTGTTACAACTGAATCTGAAAATATCTTCAAGATCTGCAGTGATGTTTGAGCCAACTTCAGGACACAGCTGCCCAAGGAAGTTGACATTCGGAGTGAACCATCGCGCTCTCCTCCCTTGTTTGTTTGCTGTCGCCCGCAGCCCCACCCTTTCTTGTGGCTGCTCTGGCCTCTTTGCATTGTCGTACTCGTACTTCTATTCTGACCCATTTTGGATCCATTGTTTGGTGTCACTTTAATCCAAAAGTTTTACTCATAATGTAAAAGCCATATTGGTCTCTTTCTTAGAGTTTCAATGTCCTTTGTCATTTAATTTTAATGTTTGCTTTTTAGATGTGAAGATCAGGTAACTCATTCAAATACTCAAGTATTTATAGGTTTATTTATTTATTTATAGGCTGTCATAACCTTCTACAGTCGTTGCTTGTAAACCAGCCAGTTCTCTTCTAATCTATATCTTCCTCAACTTTCCTTGCCAAATATTGCCATTGGTGATCACTGTAAGCCAATATTCTATTTTTGCTACAGTTATAAAACAATTACATACCTGATATGACTTTGATAAATATTTTTCCACTATATATAAAATGACTATTTCCCCATCAATCTCTAGTAGCTGCATCTTCAGTGCATTTGCCACATATAGTAATATTAATATTTTGCATTTTTTCTGATGTTGTTATTACATCAACATCCACTTCTTGTACCAATTCTTGTGTCAGCCAGGATAGTTAGGTCTTGTCATGTGGTATATGAGACATAATTGTATCTTTACTACCACTATATAGAGCATTGCTTGTCTTTATGGTAGAATAAATGGCATTTTAGAAAAGACATATGCTGACTATTATATACTCAGGCTTAGAAGTGACATCCACGATTTTTCTTATCTACTCATTGGAAAGAACTAGTCGTATAATTTGTCACAACTGCAGTGGTCTTGGAATACTATCTGGTACATGGAAGGCACAAAACCAACAAATTTCTTGAATAGAAATGATAAAATATGTTTTGTCACCTATATCAAAAGCTACTAAGGTAAATTAAATTTCAAAGAATGATTTTAATCTTCTGTCACAATTATTTGGTAAATGTAATGTACTTTAATGTGACACCACCTCACCCAAGAAAACCCCAGCCCCTCAGGGTGATTGTATTTGGAGAAAGCTTTTCAACGAAATAATTTTGGTTAAAAGAGCTCATAAGGGTGGACTGTGACCCAGTGTGTCTTTATAAGGAAAACAAGAGTTGCCACGAGTGCATACTTGAGTCGCCTGTGAGGACACAGTGAGAAGCTGAGTGTTCACAATTCAAGGAGAGAGTCCTCAGCACAAACCACTGCCCTGCTTGTACCTTAACCATGGCCTTCCAGCCTCCAGAATTGTGAGAAAATTAATTTCTATGGTTCAAGCCTGCTAGTCGTGGTGTTTCCTTATGGCAACCCAGCCCAACTAATGCAGTAAACAAGGCAACTTTTATAAATGATTTGATAAATATATATAAATAAGTTAATAGCTTCCAAAACATGTGCTATTTTGTAAAAATAATCTACAGCAATATGTAATTTAAAATGAATTATGCAACTCTATTTACCTTGCATATTTGACTTTTCATAAGAGCTATAATAAAAATTTATCTGACAGCATTTATATGAGACAGGTAGGATTATGAAATAAATCTAATTTATTTGTCAGCAATTACATCAATACTACTTTTTTAAAAATAGGTTTTATAAAGAAAGCTAGAAAGGTGAGTACATTTATATACACAGAATTAAGTTATTGCATTTAAATCTGTAAATATATATGATATTTGAGCAAAATGCTTGAAAGTACATTAGCTTAAGGGCTTCCTTGTTTAATATGTGACTTTACATTGTCACTAATTTTGTAAGTTTCAGATTAGAAGAACTATCTTATATTCATTATTGTTTTTCAGAGAAATTCACCGTGCTGTCCTTTGTAAGCTATATCTTCAGCACAGAACAGATGTGAACCTGTCCGTTTCAAGGTTTTACTTAAAAATTTCTGATCACATTTCAATGTAGTGTCATGAGATGAAACTGTAATTACTGCACTTTCATATTGAGATTAATCTTCAAAATATCTATATCTGTTGTAGCATAAGTAATGTGTACACATGGATAATAAATTTAAAGCATTTAAATTACGCAGAGGCTGTGCTATTGTGGTATAAATTCTTTAGCAGCTGTCAAGAAATTGGACCATTTCAATGGAACTTCATTAAAATGCTTTCTTCTGTACCCATCTTATCTATAACTCATTCCAAGTAATGACAATTGCAGCAGCAATCTATTACTTGTGATAAAGCAGCTAACATTCACAAAGCACTTTCTATGAGGTAGAGCCACTGTTGAGTGTTTTACATTAATGGCCTCACTTAATCTTATCAAAACTGTATAATTTAAATATAATTACCAGCATCATCTTGCACAAGAGCAAATGGAAGCTCTCAGAGTGAATATACGTTTTATGAGATTAAAGACCTAGTACAGGAGTCTGAGTTAGAATAGAAGCATCCAGGTGCATGATTACTGTTCTTGAAAGTCATGTAGTAGTGCCCCGTTTACTGTGCATATGGCTATCAGTGGGGAGTTCACTCCAGTGACCACTCTTAAATTCTACCTGTGGAAATACTGAACTAGACGGTAGACTACTGGACTACCCATCTTTAGAGTTAGAGTACAAAAACTGCAAGGTGCTATATGCCTCTCCAAAATGCCTAACTCACCAGCTGTGGTGGCAAACACCTGTAATCTCAGCCCTCCAGAGGCTGTAACAGGAGGATCATTGTGAGTCCAAGCCCTGCATGTGCTACAAAGTGAGCTCAAGCTCAGGCTGAATTGCCCAGTGAGACCCTGTCTCAAACAGACAAAAATAAAAAATGCCAAACCATTGCTTCCAATCAAATCTTGGAAAATTTTGCACAATTATAGTTCAGTAAAGTGAACATATTCCAAATATATCCATATGGTGGACCAAATAAAGAGTATTTTCTTATTTGGAAAAGACTATAAAGATATCCTGGACTTGTCTATATTATAATCCTTGGGTTGTGTGAATGCTGACTTATATGGCAAAGGATGCTCATGTGATTAAGATTCTTGAAGATGTTACCTATATTTTTCTGCCTGGATCCTAATACAGGTCCTTATATGAGAGATACACAGAAAGACTTCATACAGGTGTGGAAACCGTCAGTGTGACCTGAGTGATCCGGTCACAAAGGACAGGTAGAGCTACGAGAAGCTCAAAGAAGCAAGACATCCTCTACAGCTACTGAGAGATTAGAGTTTTGAGACACTTTGATGTTGCCTCAGTAATACTGATTTCCAACTTTTCTCCAGTACTGTAACAAAGTAAATGTCTATTTTTCTAAGGCACCAAGTTAATGTTAATTGGTTGCATCACCCATAACAAACTAATATATATATATATCTCATATTAACTATGAATTCACTTGGTGCTTCTGAAATGGAAAAACTTACATAGGTTAGAGCTCAGGTATAGAATATAGATTGATATAAAGAATTTCAATCTAGTATTTCTAGACCCTGGGTTTTAGTTTACTAGATAGCAGTGAGTTGTCAGTGTTACCGATAAAAATATATGCTGCTCAGTTAAATTTGAAGGTCTGACAGAAAATGAAGACTTTTAAATTATGAGTGTATCTGATGCAACATTTGGGATATACATATCATAAAATGTTATTCATTGTTTAGCTAAAAATTTATATTTAATGGGAAGTTCTGTTTCACTGATATAGAAAGATGAATGAGAAAAAAACAAGACATTTTATATTGGAATTAATGTGCAAGACACAAAGGCCAATGCTATTACAGTCATAAACCAGCAAAAATGTAAGCAAAATCATATTTTAGAAAAATGAAGCAAAGAAGATATGATGATATAAAGACTATGATTCCTGGATCTCATGCACAAAAAGTAAAACTAAAGATCCACCAAAGAGATGCAAGTGGAACCCTGTCCCAAGCCAGACTGGGGCTTAGACTGTTATCTGTCTTCCCACACAGGGAACTCAGGATTTCTAGGTTGGTGAGCATTTGCTACTGAGAGATGATACCTTACATTTACAACACAAGGAAGGACAACTTCATTTTGCTTCGTATGAGTCCCTGGTTAACTAGCGTTATGCAGAAAGGCATGATGGAGTAGGATTACTTCAAAGGCCACAGAGCAGAGAGCAAATGAAGAGACCAGAGAGGAAGATGTCAAGGGCCAGATGTAATTCTCAAGGTCAAGTCTCCATGACTTACTTCTTCCAGCTGGGCTGTACCCCTGAAGAGCCCACTGGGCTATGAACTCATCTGCAGACCCATTAAAAGGGTTACCATCCTTGCAATCCTCTCACTGCCCTAAGGGCCTCTGAGTCCAGGCCAGTTGACAATCAGATTAATGGCCACAATGTGTTAACATTGTGAGTCACAGAGCTTGCTTGTGCCTCTGCACAAGACTTAGGGTGAATGCAAAGAAAATGAGACTTCCCATTGTCATCAGCCTCCAGGATACTAATTAGTAGGCAGCTGAGCGCTTTGGTTCAAAGCGCAACAAATCCTGAAAGAATAAAGGACAGTCCCGGCTCCACTCTGGTCCTAGGAAGAAAGCACATGTCTGGAAGTCTTACCTGGATTTTGGTAAAACTTCTCATACATAAGTTACTACCTAACACCAAACAAAGTAAGGTGTTAATTCAACCGAATTCTTTATTGAGAAAAATGGCTATTCTTTTATGGGGAAAATACTTTGGGCCAAATCTCTGAAGTTTACTTACAGAGTTATGATGTGCTGTGTAAATCTATAAAAATCCAAAAATACGATTGAATACGTGAAATTTAAATGCAGTAATAATTCTTGTCTCTTTTGTATGGATCCCAGGTAATATTATAACCTAAAGAATGTTCTTCAGTTTAGATTTCAGCAACATTTAAATATCTTCAAATTTTCATAATGAATTTTTTTGAATGTACAGATATTTTCAATTAAAGTAATTAAGGTACTATGTGCACTGAGTTAGAGAACAGCAAATTTATTGAATCTGTGTGAAAAATTGGAGCTTAGCACCATGTGTGCCTGTGATTCAAGGTAATGACACCAAAGACAGTCATGCCCAAGAGCATAGTTAAAGGAAGGTTCCGTACAATACTCGGCTGCATTTGACTATACATTCTCCATGAAAGGCATTGTTTACTTTCCTCAGGCCTTTGTATTTTATGGATATTTTATTCTTAAGGAAACTTTGGCTTCCCTTGGGAGATATTTATTTTTTATTTGCATTTTGGAGAGGATGTTGGGAAGAGGAATTTGCTAGGCTTGCACATGAGGAGTAATTTCCCTGACACATTCATCCATTTTATCTACTGTAACTCTGCTGAAATTTTATGGAATGTTTGATTGGAGTTCATATGCAAAGGTAAGTTGATTGTCATTTTTGATACAAGTTCAATACTCAATTTTATATACAAACATTCTAAAAACATTCATCACCAAGTGATCAAATCATTCCTACCTCATTTAAATGGTTGAAATAGATATTTATTTAGACTCTGTTACCAAAGATAAGCAATTAAAAATCTTTCTCATAAGAAAGGTTGTTTAACTGCTTTACTGCCTTTTCAAAATAACTGAAATCAAATTTCCACAGCCTATATTTTCCACAAATATAAGATAATATTGTCACTATTTTGTACCACTGAATATGATTCAGAGCTAATTTTATTTTTATATGAAAACAACTAGATTTTCCCTCAGTTTGTAACCATACTTTCCATGTTTGGCTTACCTGTCAAAATGTATAAATAAAATAATAGTTACATGAATTCCAATGGGTGTTCCTTAACCATCAGCCTAAACAAACATGAATAAAAGTTACCAACTTAAAATAAACAGATAAAAACACTACTTTAAATTTGGTGCTCTTCTACCTAAATTGTCAAGGCTCATCTGAACAGATGAGCCTTATAAAATAAGAAGTACATTTCTTATTGTATATCCTGTAGCAGCTATGACTAGTTATATCGAATAAAGAAAGCTAAGACTTCATCAGTGATTTTAAGTATACTGAGAAATTTTGCCTCATTTTTCTTACATAATATCAACAAACTTTAGATTTATGTGATGAACTTGAGCTAAGATCTGGGAAAAATTTCCAAAATGTTAGAAATTATAAGAAGCAGAATATGTATTTTGTCTAATTTTACTCTACAGATGATGAAGACTTCAAGAAAAAGTACTACACTTAACATTATTTTGTATGATTAAACCATAAGGCTGGAGGACCAATGAATTTGCTGTGCATTTTGTGAAATATTATAAAGAAAACTATGTTCTTGTTCAACTCCATATCTTTGAGCCCCAATTTTTCTGTAACCAAAGTGCTTATAATTTAAAATATTATTTGTGTCTCTTTCTAGTTTCCTCACTTAATGTCAAGTACTTTTGCAAAGTTTCTCTCTTTGCCAATGTCTTAACAATTTAACACTTAACAGTAGGAAATGTTATTTCCAATTTGTTCATGAGTAGTATAATTAGCGACTGGGACACAGAGAAAAGAGAATGATGGAAACACTAGGAATGTATAAATGGTATATTACACATGTACACATGCAAGATAAATAGTCAATTATCGAGTGACTGCATGTAGCCAAACTTGAATTTGCATTTTCATCTCCATAAAAATTTATTTTTTCATCTATATGATATAGTTAAAAAAAAGTCTACCTTGTATATACTTTTCTGGGAGAAAAATCAATCACCTAAAATTTATTTTATGAAGTTGCTGTGATGATTGAAGGACAGATTTATGAAATGCTCTTTCATTATGTATCAGAAATTGCCCAGTAAATACTCTTCACTGCTGTCCACCTTCAAACTGGCCGACTGCTGCTCAGCCGTGTCGGTGGTGGAGGGAATCAGTAACAAGAAGTGATGAAAGCAAAGCAATTTGTGGAAGGACAGTTACTTTGGTTAGTCTTGGAATAAAGAGAAAATAGCTTGATTAAAGCATTGGAGAAATATTTCCTAAGAACTGATGATCTGTAAGCAAATTTTAAGAGATAATTAAAGCACATGCCTTCCCATTGTATCAGTACATGTGAATGTACAGAAGCATAGAATACAATTCAGTTGTGGGAACTGCAAATTATTCTGCATGTACCTAGCATTAGCAAAGGGGTTGCAGGTACAGTGACGCCTTAACAGACTTGCACCAAAGTTACACCATGAAAATTTTCTCATACAACATACTAAAGTTGAATTGGTCACGGAAAGAAAAGGTACTTCTGAAATGTTCTGGGGATTTGATCCATGTGACTGGATAAGGACACATCCCGGAGGTAGTGGTGGTAGCGAATTGTGTACAGACTAACTGCAAGATAACATGCTAGTAATCACAAGGGTGGGTGTGGGTGTGCATCACAGTCATGCTGGGGCAGCTGGAAGACATAACGCTGTGCCAAAGTACTGATGAAGTAAAGGAGGTGGGGCTAAGAACCGGTGAGCTGTAGGGAATAATGGGTTGGAAGACTTTTCAGGTAACTATGAAGTTTCTGACTTGCATAGTCCAAGGGTGCCTAGCCAAAACAAAAATGAAAATGAGTAGAATGATTTTTAAGGAAAATTGTTTTAAAAGTTAGAAACTGGTGTGGTTTTCTTTTTTCAATTTTTGAATATGAACATCACTTTTTAAAATGGCTTTTCATTCCACTACCCATAAACATATTAATGTGGTAGCAATAAAAATATGATTACAGATATTTGACATTGCTAATTTTAGTTGCCTAGTTCATCTTTATATTGTATTTATTTCCTCAATATATATGTGAATATCTTCTTCAGATTTTCACACACACATGCACACACACATCTGTTATAGTTGATACATGTGTCAACTTGGGGAGTCTAGAGGTCTGCCTAAGTGACTCAGCAGTTCTGCATCTTGGGGTAAGAAGGACACGCCCTTACCCTTCTGGGATGTTGTTTATTGTGTCAATTTGAGAAGTTTAACTATGTGACTCAGCAGGGAGCCAGGGTGCTTACTTTGTATTCATTCGGAGCCTGTGCAAGAGGAGGGGATGGAGATTATGTGAGCGCTACACTCACCCTGAATGGAGGTAGCCTGCTTCCAATATAAGGGAGGGAAAGAGGCTTGCTCTTCTCAGCCATTCTGCCCTTTGCTCTCGTTGCTTTGCTGCCTTTTGCTGCCTTGAACGTTTGCCCTCTACCATGAGCCACTCTACCTGCGAGCCAGCCATTATGAACTGAAACTTCCACAAACTATAAACTAAATAAACCTTTCCTTCCCTAATTTTGGGTGTCAGATATTTTGTCTCATCACGGAGAGTAAAGTAACCAAGACACCACCCACTCCCAGAAATTCTTACGAAAGATATTTACCAAGAAAACAAATGATTCATTGAAGAAAGTAAACTCAGGAGCTAATAAGACAAATTAGTAAATTTACTCAACCCTTTTTAACATTAAGAAGCTACTTATTTTAAAGCATCCAATGGAATAAGTCTATTTTATCTTCAGATTTATTAGTGGAAAACTGTGTTATATATACATGCTGATTGCATAGTCTGTATGGTACAAAATACAAGCTGATTTATTTTTTTCTTTTTTTGTTTGCTGGGAATCAAACTCATGACCTCACCCTTGCCAAGCAGACGTGGTGCCAGCAGATAGCTATTTTGTGTGGATGGATTTCAACAGATGTTGCAAAACTTTTTCTGAGAAGTTGTTGTAACAGTAATTATACTTTAATATTGGCCAATCAATTTAAGATTTACTCCATTCCACTCCTGTGAGGACACTAGGTGTTTACTTCTTGAAAGCTTTTTAACATTATTGAATGACCTGAGGTGAGTAGCCACAGATGGGGTTTAGCATTTTTCTTTGTAATAAGCCAAACATGTTCAGGCTTGCAGTTAAATGACCTGCATTGCAACTATTCAATGTACATTTTGTAGGTAATGTCAAATAATCCATATGCAGCATGTAAAAAAATGAATTTCTATGTTTCTCGATTTAATTACACAAATAGATGATTTGCTATGGCTCTCATAATTTGCCAATACCACCCCTAGAGTGAGGATTTTTTTCTACCTGCACAAAATCAAATAAAATTGGATCAAAGACTTAGAACTTGAAACTGCTAAAGGAAAACCTGCAGGGAAACACTTGAAGGCATAGGCTGAGGCAAAGACTTAAGTCTTGCTCAGTAGGACTGCAAGACCATAGGAGATAATAGCAAGAATCAACAAATGGGATGATATGAAATTAAAGTCTCTGAACAGTAAGGCAAATAACCAACAGCAGCATAAAGAGACAGCCTACAGGATGGGTAAAATCTTTTCCAGCTATTATTCTCACAGAGGATTAATATCTAGGATATATAAAAAGCAAAAAATTAACACTAGAAGTCAAATAGGTAAATGAATAAATATGAACATTAATAGAAGGGCTACATCTCAAAACAAGTATAACCAATACCCAATAAGTATAAGAAAAACATGTTCAGCATCTTTAGTTATTAGGAAAATGCAAATCAAAATTAGACTGAGATTCTATCTCACCCCAGAGAGAATGGCTGTCACTCAGAAAACAAAGAAAACATTCTGGCTAGTATGTGGGGCAAAAATTGACCTTCATAAGCTGCTGGTGGAAAAATAAGTTAGTATAGTGAGTGTGGAAACTCATATGGAGATTCCTCTTAACAGTAAAAATAGAGTTGCCCTGTGATCCAGACATGCCACTCTTTGGCATATACCCCAAGGAATGAAAGTGTGTTATAGAGATACCTGCATACCCATGTTTATTGCAGCACAATTCATGGTAGCCAAGATACGGAACCAGCTGTGTGCCTTACACATACATATTTATAATGGAGTACAATTCAGCTATGAAAAAACTTTTTTTTTCATTTTCAGGAATATAAATAGGCCTGAGTGGAGATAATCATTTTGAGTGAAATAATCTGGACTCAGAAAGACAAATATTTGATGTTCTCTAGTAGGGGGAATCTGATAAAGGACACAAGAAAATAGAAGGGAAAGTGTTAATAAAGCTGAGGAAGGGAATGTGGAGGAGGAAGTGTGAGTGCTAGGATGGGTCCTAGAGGGGACAGATGTTATCAAAGCATAACTGGCACATTGAAACCCTCCCTAAAATACAAAACTAGGCTGGGAAGTGAGGCAAGATGGCTAATGGGGGGGATGATTAAAGAGTGTGATGTGCATGGGAAATCTACCAAAATTAAAGCCACTCATCTATACAACTATTAAACACTGATAAAACGATGGGAAGAAAAATAGTCTGGGAGTCTCAGTAGAGGTCGAACCTATGTCACAACTACTGCTTCCTTGTGGTTCATTCATTAGCACAGGTGTCCTTCTTCATAGGAAACTAGAGTTCACACAGCAGGAATGGCTTTCACTGATTGTCTCCAAATAAAACTTTCAAATCAGTTTGGGATTGTGGAATTAACTGACTTGTGTCACTTGAGCCCTTTCTCCCTCCCATTTCTATTTCTATTTCTTTTCCTAGTTTTAATTCCTCCTGTGGCATGAAATCTGTGGTATTATGTAGTCATGCCAGGATGGATAGCTGGAAGGATTGCGCATGTGTCTCCTTCCACCGTCCACCAACACTATCTTTCAGTCCTGTAATCCATTCTGCCAAACCATTCACTCAGTGCATCAACATTTATGCAGAACATATTCCACCTGAGCTTCCACTTATTCTAGAGGGCTTATTAGCATAACATTACATAAATCAGGAAAGTGACTATCCTTGAGGTCACTGGGGTCATGCAGGGGCTTTATATCAGTTATGGCATAAGAATATATGAAATAATTTCTATAGTAATTATCTTTTTCTTGGAACTTTTAGCTAATCATTTTGAGAATGTTAGATTTTTGTCTCATCTTGTTTTATATGACCCTTGCCACTCATCAATTATTTCTACTCTTGTTTTAGTTAGTATTTTAGTAGAATCTTCTAGCTGTTTTACACTTGCCTGCATCTTCTAAGGAAACTATCACTTTAATGAAAAAAGAACATGCATATATTTATAAAGATATACAAAATGAGATGATTATACTTACATAGAACTCTACATATTTGTATAGTAATATATATTCCCCAATGTAATATTTATCTATAATCAAATTGTGTTTTCAATTTAGACTTTTGAGATACTTGTGGATTTGCATGCAGTTGTAAGAAATAACACAGGAGAGCCTTGTGCACTCAGTTTATCTCAATGGTAATATTTTGTGAAATCATAGCATAATATCACATCAGAATACATGAGTAATAGTCAAAATATAGATCACTTCTATCACTGCAAGAATGACTCAAGTTACCTTTCCATTACCACTCCTAGTTTTCTCTCTCCCTCTCCAACTTTGTCCGTACACCCTAACCACCAGTAATCAGTTCTCCAGTTCAAGGATGTTGGGTAAACTGGCATGGTGTGTACACGTGTCATCTCAGCTACTTGGGAAGCTCAGTCGGGAGGATCTCAAGTTTGAGGTCAGCCTGGGCAACTCAGTAACATGCTGTCTTTAAATCAAGGTGATGATACGAAGGGAGGTAGCTTAGTAGTGCAGCACTTGCTTAGTACACAGTATTCTATCTCTAGTACTGCAGAAAACAATTGAGTAAATGGAATTAGGGAGTATGTAATCGTTTGGACTGACTTTCATTCACTCAACATAATTTTCTGGAGATTCACTAAATATTTTCTATGCCTTCACTGTATCCAATTTTGTTACTCTGTTGATGAGTAGTATTTTCTAAATTATTCATTATGAGCATAAAGTTATTTGTAGATTTCTGTTAATCTCTTTTGAGTGTCTGCACCATCTGTTGTGGTATGCCTTGTTTAACTCCTGGCATTGATGATTTGTTTCCTCTCTCCTTTTGTGTTTTCCATCTTGCTGGATGATGATAATGTTTTAAAAAAATTATCTGACAGCTCAGCATGTTCATTTATTGATTTTTTCTGTTGTTTTTCTACTTTAATTTTTCACTTAGTTCTATTCTTATTTTATTAGTTCCTTGATATTTCTTTCTTTGGGTTTATGTTGCTTTTATTTCTAATTTTCTGAGCTAGAAGCTTCAATTATTGATTTCATACCTTTTATTTTTTCTAATATAATTATCTACTGTTACAAATTTTCCTCTCAGTGCTGCTTTACCTGTGTCCTGCATCTTTTTGAGATTTTATGTTTTCATTTTAATTCAATTTTCAAATTCTATGTATTTTAAAATTTCCTCTCTTTCTCTTTGGTCACCAGTGGATTACTTAGAAATGGACTGTTTACATATAGTTAGAAATTTCTCTATCTTTCTGTTTTGCTTGAAATATGGTATGTCAATTATTATAAACTTGCAGTAGTTATTTTTATTACCCAAGATATGATTGATTTTGGTGGGCATTTTATAAATACCAAAATTCTGTATTTTGTTTGCTAATGTACTAGGAAGAAAAGAGGTCTGACTCTGTCTTTTCCCCAGACAGCTATAGAGGGGTAAGACCTGACTAGTGGATGTCATGCCTATCCTGTGGTTTAGGTTAGGCACAAAGACTGCTGAGGCAACAGGGCCCACTGCTGGTTCTCACCAGGGTCCCTTAATCCCCAACAGACCACCATCACTACTGCATTGCTTCCTGGAGATGCCTCAGAAGTCACCAAGAGCATTGTTTGGCCCCTCCATTTCTGTACAAATATAGGATCTTTGGCCAACTCTCACTGTGACATCTGGAATCCTAGAAGCCCTATATCAACTCTAAAGAATGCAGTCCCTGACTGTGATAGCTTGAGGACCGGGATCCCCTCTAGGGGGCCCCTCCCTGCCAGTGACCCCCCCACCCCGTGACTGAGCACAGAAGCCCCCCAGTAGGTCCACACAACGCAGGCTCTGCTGTTCCTCCTCTAGAGAAGACCCTGCCCCGCGCCCAGGTGAGTGGAGGAGGCTTTATACGGGGCTGTGCACAGTTACTGAGCTGAAGCCTGAGTCCTGACAAAAGCTAGGTGGCATGATTCTATTCCTTGCTTGTAATTTTTATCCTGAGAAGAGTAGGCTGAGCAGGATGGACCAACTGAGGGCTTTTTTGTTTTTGGCTTTTTGTGTTTTTGGTACCAGGAATCAAACTGAGGACCTTGTGCCTGCCAGGCCGGTGCTGTGCCGCTGAGCTATATCCCTGGCCCAGGGTTTGTTAATCCTGAACAGAGCTGGAGACCTGAGGCGACCCCAGAAACTGGAGACCTGCAGTGGCTGGGGTCTGAGGGCACAGTAAAGGCCGTGCAGAAGTCGAAGTGAAACCCAAGGCCCCAAGTCCCAAGCGATTGGGAAGGAGCAGGAGAAAGGCTGACATTAAGGTCAGCGGAGGCAGCCGGGGTGGAACATCCTGGAGAGACGGCCCGGGCCCGGGTGCAAGTAGGGTTCCAGAAAGCTGCCAAGAGGGCTGCAAGCCTCAGGGCAGTGGAGCTGATAGTGGTCACAGGAAATAATGTTTATTAATTAATCCCATTATACTTTAAATATATTTTTGAGTAGTTCTAAAACATTTTAAACTTTATCATGAGATACACGTACACGCGCCCATTATTTTCAGAAAATTTACTTCCACTATTTATGAGGTTGTACAGGGAAGAAAGCCGCATTCATCAACGTATTTACTGATGAGTGAGGCACTCAAACTTCACTTTCTCCCCACCTAAAGACACTACCAAATCAAGCATTGTATTTGTCTAGTGCTTGATGTTAGCAAAATTTTCTCAATTTCCAAGTCACATAATATGACAGGCTAAACGATGGTGAAATGACAGTGTTTAAACTGTGAAGCAAGAAGTCCGAGGGACAGGGTGGGGCAACTGTGTGTATCACAAGCCCAGTCACTGAAATTGAAGCCTCAGGCCGAGTGGTGCTGAGTGACAGGCAAACAAAACCAGTACTGTGCTACCATGGTGCTCTGACACCTGTACTTTCATAAAATGTTTGGTGGTTGATGTTGGAAGCTGAAGTCTTTCTGAAAATGATGTATCTTCCAAACACCTTTGCAAAAATTGTACTTTTTAGGATTGTATAGTGAATGCCAAAATTTAAGCGAAAGGTAATGCCTTAAATTATCAGGTAATTTCATTAGAAACCTTAGGCTGATCCCTACTGTGACAATTAATCTTAACTGTCATTTGATTGGATTGTGGAAATGTAATACTACTGAGCAATGAATTAATCTACTCATTCACATGTGAGTATGCTGTTGGAAGGTGTGGCAGGTTAGGGGTGAGATTTTGTAGGGTGTCCACTCACTGGCCCTCTTCTGTCTTTCACTTTCTAGAGTGTCTTCACCATGTTCTGCTGCCATGTTATTTCTGCTTTGGACCCAGCTGACCATGGACTAAATGTCTGAACCTGTGAGCCAGGTTAAATCTGTCCTCCTTTAAACTGTGGGTGTCAGGCATGTTGTCCCAGCAGTGGGAAATTGCCCAAGCTAGCTATAGAATCCTTGGCTGCTTGCCTGCTTTTTCACTTTTCTTTTCTTTTCTTTGTTTCTGATTTTTCTTTTCTTTTTGCTTTCCTTTCTTTTTCTTTATTTCTTTTTCAGCTTGTTGCAAAGGATGATCTTAGACTAGTGATCCTACTGACTTAACCTCTCAAATAGCTAGGGTTACAGCTTGAGCCACCCTTCCTGATTCTCGTTTATTCTAATGAGGATAGATTCCCTAATTTAATCTAAATGTTAAAAACAATGAAACATAGATTTCATTGCATTAGATTGGTCAGACTATCCTAATAAATACACCTTACATTTTAATGGCTTAGCCCAGTAAATGTGTGCTTTGTCTTTTCCAGGAGGAGATTAACTTCAGCAGGGTCCTGCTATTTAATTCAGACTGGCTTTGAGCTTACTACCTAGCCAGGCTGCTCTGAAACTCCTGCTTCAGCCTCCTGAGTGCTGGGATTACAGTTGTGTGTGTCACCAAGCACAAATAATGAATGTTTGCTTGTTTGTTTGCTTGCTTATTTATTTATTTTATTTGAGCCAGGATCTCATTTTGCAGTGAGCCTGGCCTTGAACTCACTGTATAGCTCCAGATGGCTTCAGACTCATGGTGATCTTCCCACCTCAGCCTTCAGAGTGCTGCAATCATCATGCCCTCAATATGTGCTTTTAATTCATGACCCAGTCTGTGGAGTTCTGGAGTACCCTTCTGTCCTGCAGTTTGTCCAACAGAAGTACATAGCCTCCAAGCTGGCTGTAGCAGTTGAAGAAATGGTTAAATAATTTCAAGGTCTCTTTCATGGGCCAGGCTTGCCCACTTACATCTCTTTGGTTTGCATGGTTTTGGCTTATTCCCAGTGCCATGACTGCAATGCATTCGTAGAAGGCTGAAAAAGTATTAATTTGGCTTTATGGGTATTAACTGCGTGTTCTCCTGGCACCAATATTTTCACTTTATAAGACACAATGAAAAGCAATCTTCTCATTATTTCTCTGACCTCTTGGGAACAATTTTGTTACATATTTGAGAAGGTGTTACATGCCAGTTTTCTTGAGATACTTAATAAAGCCTTCTGTACATATGACTCGCTGCTTAATGAAAAAACTCCCATCTCTTTAAATTATGCACTTGTGCAAGATTTTATGAACAGTGAGTTTTAGCAGAGTGTCAATTTAATATCCTGATTAAATTTAGCCAGGCTAATGAGGATCTTATTGACCACTTTAGAAAGTTATTGTAGAAATAATGGTAGTCCTCAGTCAATATAAAGATCCTGTTAGAGACAATTGTATCAGAATACCACACAAAAATGTGAAAACTGACTCAGCAGAACAAATAACTGCTATCAGTTGTATTGCTGCCTACGCCGGCAACTTTTTCTGGTCAGTTCCCAAGAAATTAATGATGAGATTTTATTCTGCTTAGCTTGGAGAACTGATAACATGCTCACTCCTAGGTAATGTGAAGGAAGTATAACCTTTCATTTCCTATCCTTTTAAGAACAATTAAAAGACTTAATTAAAAAAATCCCTGCAACATCCTAAGTTCTTTTTCACTTCAAACTATAATAATGCTGATTTATCAGATAAGAGCAATTATCTATACCCTGGGCTGTGATAAACTTTTCTTCACCTTTTGACTTTGTGAAAGGTTGAGTGTTTTAAAATGATAAAGTGGTCTGTCTTCTCTTTGAACTCACACAGCCACCTCTAATTGATTAAAGCCATAAAGCTGTTCTTTTCTTCCCGGCAGAAGAGAAGGATTACATAAAACTCTATCCTAACGCTATATATACAAAACAAAACCACAGTAAGTAATTTACCAGAATTAAAATACATTAAAGAATGGTATGTTAAAAATACTTTTATTACTAAGTATATATATATATATATATATATATATATATATGTGAAAATAATTTAACCAAGACAAGACACATCAAAAATATGGAGAAATTTCAAAAGTGTCACTAATATTTGAAAAATGAATATGTGCAAGTGCTCAGTGGAATGGAATGGAATAAAGTCAGTATTCTGTGACAGGAAGTGCGAAGACTCAAACTGTACATGTTCTTATGTTACAATAGAGGGCACAGGAAAGGTGTGTGTGGAAATAAAACTAGAAAACTATTGTAGAAACTTCTCAGTGTATTAAAATGTTTTGAATCATTTCTAGCAAGTAATTCTATATACACAATCTAAAAGATGGAATTAAAAAGTCAATTTTCCAGAAATTAATATATTGAGAATATTAATTGATATATTGATGCACTGACTTCTGCATTATCATTTATTTATTCTGACAATATTTCATATGTGTTTTCAAGGTGATTTTTCAATTGATCAGTTCATGTCAAAGCTTCGATTGTTGAAAAGAATTTGAAAGGTCTGCTAGCGAGTTCTTTAATCTCATACCAGGGGTAAATCACATGGAAAGCACTGACATGAGCCACCCATGGTGAGAAGCAGGCAGGGACCCCTGTTTCACATGTCATTATCGCTTCGATTGTTGTGGAAGAGACATTCTTCATGATTTACCATTCAAGCATATTGAAGGTTTAGATGACACACATGTACTTGTTCTAAATGCAAGAACTAAGCAGTAAGCACTTTTCAAAAGGAGAGTTAATAAGCCTGCGTTTATCATCCACGTACTTATTCCCTCCTCCCTCTTTCTTGTGCACACAAACACAAATGGTTTCAAAACAATGAAACAGGTACAAAGAAAATTCTGGCAGGATTCTACCCTCCTAAAACTACCAGTCTATTGGTGAGGGAGACACAGTAAAAGGCTAATGAAAATAAAGATAAAGCTGTTTGGAAGAAAAGAAATGAATTTGGATCAGAATTTATAGACCAGGGGGGACCTGGGCAACACTGTTAAAATGCATCCCAGTCAGCGGTAACAGTTAGTAAGCAGGAAATTCAGGATTGGGAGGATTATGCAGTCAGAGTTCACTGTAAGACGAGGGTACATGACATGACCATAGTGTTCTGATTATCATCAGTCACAGGCCGCAGGAAACTGTACCCTGTGTGGCAGAAATTTTCTGCGTCCTTAACATACTATAAATTTGGAAAGAATAAAGAGATTTTCCAATGTAAAAAATAATTTATTTTGCATTAATATGGCTAAGTATACATCGACAGTAAAAGGATGTAATCATTTCCCCTTTAAAAATTTTATGACCTTCATCTTATCTGTATCTTACATGTAGTAACTATTATTTTTCATGTACTGCATCCAGATATTATGTCTTTGGTTTTACATTTTAGACTTTAGTGAGCATGACTTGACCCCTCTGCTCTCTGTTAGGTAAATGTAGGTAGTGTGCACCTAAACACTTTCCTCCTCAAAGAAACTTTGAAAACGACTGACTGTGGTCATCTTAGTGATGAAAACGACTGACTGTGGTCATCTTAGTGATGACTGTCCACTGATAATCAACCCAGACACATGATAAGAACTGTCAAGGACTGAGTTTTCTACTGATAGTCCCTGAAACCATTTTGAAGTTATTTTTTTCCTCAAAAAGAGAATTTAAAAATAATAAGAAAAATCTATTATATGCTGTATTTTATCATGTAAAATTCAGTGAAAATTCAGTGTATAACATCTGTCTCAGAAACTTATGGTGAGAAATGATGACATAATTTGACATCCATGGAGCATCATTCACAACTTCCACACTGTATTTTTCTCTTGTCTTTTGCAGCCTGATATTTTCAACTGCTGAATATGGCACAGGAAAGAGATTTTTTTTTTGCTTCAAATAACATAGAATAAGAAACATTCTCTCACTGATTCAGCACAAATGGATAGACATAGATAAGCAAACACACAGACAAAACAATGGAGATAGCTGTAAGACAATATTACAGTATTTCCTGATATTCTCCATTTTATTTTGAATCGTTTGTTTTAACTTCTGTTTTTAAAACATTAAGTTTATCATTACTTTTTAAGTATGCATAATGGCATTCATAACAGGGAATTTGTACATGTACATGGTATATATTTATTCTTTTTTTCCCATTCTGCTACCCTTCCTTCAGACACTTTTGACATCCTTGTTTACAAAAGCTTTGTTTCCATTTTTCCCTCTTTTCTTTTTTTCTTTTCCCTTCCATTTCCACTCCCTCTTCCCTACTTCCCCTTCCCACTTGAAAGGTTTCTTTTATTTCAAAATATCTAGTATACATATTTGTACTTATTTACATTTTTGGTTTCTCACAGCAGTGAGAAAATGCAGTATTTACACATGTGTGCCTGATTTATTTCACTGAAGAGTATAGTCTCCAGGTGCATCCATTTACCTAGAAATGTCTCACTTATCCCTTTTATGGTGGAATAGTACTCCATTGTATTGACAAAACCACATTTTCTTCATCCATCTTATCCACTCATTATACATTTTAATCTTTCTTTATCCATTAGACATTTGGGCCTTTTCCAAGATTTAGCTATTACAAACTATGCTATTATAAATATAGGTGTGCATATGTCATTGTGGTATGATGATTTTAGTAATTTTGAGAAGCTACAGAGAGGGAAATGCCTGTGTCAAATGAAACCTCTACTTCTACCTTTTTGATCAATCTCCACACTCATTTCCACAGTGGTTGCTCCAGTCTACACTCCCACCAACAGTGGAGAAGAATTCCTTTCTCTCCACAGTCCCACCAGCATTTGTTATTGGTTAATTTCTTGGTAGTAGCCATTCTGTATGGATTGAGAGGGAATCTCAGCATTCATTTAATTTGTATCTCCAGTGACCACTGATGTTGAACATGTTTCATGTATTTGTTGCTGTTTCAAATTCTTCATTTGAGAAGTACCTATTTATTTTAGATGACCATTTTAGGACTTGGTCTTTAAATCTGGAGCATCTCTTTTTTGAATTCTTTATGTAGTCTAGATATATCCCAGTTTTGATTCATTTTGCCATCAGGATTTGATTCAGAAAGTCTTTTCCTACAGTGATGTCTTCAAGTTCTACCTCTTGTCTGTTCTGGTAGATTTAGTGTTTATGTTTTAATATTTAGATCATTGATCCACCTCAATTTTAGTTTACTGCATGATGAAAGATATGGGTCTATTTTAATCATTGGCATGTGGAAAGCAGTTTTTTTTCCCAGCATCATTTATTAAAGAGACTATCTTTCTTCCAGTGAAGTTTTTAGATCCTCTGTGAAAGATAAGTTGGATGAGTATGTCTGGCATTGTTTCCACATCCTCGAATCTATTCCAATGATGCTCAGGAGGGTGGGTATTTTTTTCCCAGTACCATGTTGGTTTTTATCATAGTAGCTTTGTCAAGTCAGGAATTGCGATGCCCCTTGCCTTATCTTTGTTGTATAGAATTTTTTCCTATTTTAAGTTTTCTTCTGCTTGCAAATGAACTTTAGGATGTTATGACATATGCTGTTGGAATTTTGATAAGAATTTCATTAAACCTGTGTCTAAATTTTGGAAATATGCCAATTTTCACTATCTTGGTACTTACTACCCAAGAACAATGGATATCTATTTTCTTATATCCTCTTCAATCTCCTTTTCCATAGTATTGTAATTTTCTACATACATTTATTTTACTTCCTTAGTTAGACTGATTCCTAGGTATTTCATTTTTTTGAATGCTATTGTGGAAGGTATGGTTTCCCTAATTTATCTTGCAGTGTGACTTTATTTGTGAACAACAAGGATATTCATTTTTGAATGTTGACTTTGTATCTGGCTATGTTACTGAATTTGTTCATTAAATGTAGAAGTCTTCTTGTGGAGTTTTGGGTGGCTTCTAGGTAGAGTATTATTATTGTTATCATCCAAAAATAATCATACTATAATTTTTCCACTCCTATGCTTATTCCTTTTCTTTTTTTTCTAGTCTCACTGCTCTGACTAACCTTTCCAGAAGTATACTGAATAAGAGTGGTAACAGTGGGTATCCTTGTTTTGTTCCTGATTTTAGAATGAAAGATTTCAGTTTTTGGTCATTAGTATGACTGTTGCTGTGGGTTTGTCATAGGTGACTTTTATCACATTCAGATGAGGACAATCTATTCCAATTTTCTATGTGGTTTTAATCATAAATAGGAATTGAACTTTATCAAATGTTTTTTTTTTCTGCATCTCTTGGTGATCATATGGTTTCTGTCCTCAGCTCTGTTAATATGATGTTTTATATGTATTGATTTGCATATGTTGAAGTATCCCTGCATCCCTGGAATTAATCCTATTTGGTCATGGTGTATAATCTTGTTGATATTTGCTCCATTCTCTTTGCCAGAATCTTTGTGAAAATGTTTGCATCTATGTTTGTTGGGAAGATTGGCCTGTAGTTCTCCCTTTTGGTTGGATCCTTCTTTGGTTTTGGTATCAGGGTGATGCTTGCTTCCAGGAGTGAGTTTGGGTGTATTGCTTCTCTTTCAGTTTCATTCATATTTGAGAAGTAGCAATATTTGGTCTTCTATAAATTTCTTCCAAAATTCAGCAGTAAATCTATCAGAGCCTGGGCTTTTCCTTCTTGGTGGGTTTTTAATTACATCTTCGACTTCATTGATATTGGATTATTTAGAACTTTTATCTTCTTGATTCAGTTTTGGTAATTTGTATGTATATAGGAATCTGTACACTTCTGTTTTGATCTTACTACAATACAGGTCCACAAATTAGGTTTTGCTCTTCTGAATTTCTGCTGCATGTGTTGTGATTTCACCCCTTTCATTCTTAATTGCATGGATTTAAATCTTGTCTTTCAGTTTTTGATGACGTTGGCTAAGAGTCTATCAATTTTATTAAATCTTTTAAGGAAACATCTCTTTGAGTCATTGTATTATTTTCTTAGTCTCCATTGCATAAATTTCTGCTCTGGTCTGTATAATTTCCTCTCTTTTCAAGCTTTTGGTTTTACTTACTCTTCTTTTTTCAGAAGCTTTTTCATAGGTTTTTTATTTAAGCTCAATTTGTTTTCCTGATATGGGTATTTATCACTATAGAATTCCTTGGTAGAACTGCTTTCATTGTGTCCCATAAGAGTTGGTATGTTACACTGGCTTTATTGTTAAATTGTAGGTACTATCTAATTTCTTGCTTAATCTCTGACCCAGTAGTTATTCAGGAGGGTATTATTTAATTTCTATGTGTTTATGAAGTTTTGTGGTTTCTTTAACCATTGATTTCCAATTTCTTTGCAATTTCTTTTTATAGTCTGATAATATGTATGGGGTAATTTCACCTAGCTTTAGTTTACTGAAGCATTTTCTATGAGCTAGTATGTGTTGTATTTTGGATAATTTCCCAAGTGCACCTGAGAAGACTGTTTGTTTTTATATTGTGGAGTTAACACTCTGTAGTCATCTACTAAGTCCATGTGTTCAAAGGTTCATTTTAGTTCTAATATTTCATTTTTAATTTTTTTACGTATTTGATCTGTCTACTGATGGCAGTTCTGTTTTGAGGTCTCCATTGCAATTGTATTAATGTTTATTTGATGTTTTTCTTTTTTAATATTTGTTGTATATAGTTGGGTTCACTGGTATTTGTTGCATGTATATTTATGATTGTTATCTCTTCTTGGATTGTTCTTTACAAGGGTATAGTGAAAACCTTCTTTGTGTTTCAATCAATCTTGCCTTTAAATCCATTTTGTCTGTAAATAGAATTATCTACCCTGCTTGTACTTGTTTTAAGTTTCTGTTGCATGGAAGAGTATTTTCTACACTGATTTTCAGTCTATGAGTTTATTTTGCAGTTAAATATGATTCTTCCTTCCTTTTTCATTTTTTTATATATTTCTTTTAAAGTGTGAGAGAAGAACTACATCAACAACAAAAAAAGAGGAAAGCATTAACAAAGAGACACAAAGTAGCACTGTAACAGTATAATCAAAATTGAATTATTGACAAAGCAACAGGAAACCAACAATAGTTGTTGCATTGCATATCTATGTATGTATGTAAGTATGTATGTATATGCAACATATTTAACTTAGTTGTACTACTGACTTAGGTCACTTTATTGTAAGGAATAGTTGATGATTATTTGTTTGATCAATTTTGCATGTCTATGTCTGTGTTCCTGAGTATACACTTCAAAGTTATCAATATGTAATACAACAACCATTGTTGATTCCCTGTCACCTTGTCTGTAACTCAGTTTTGAATGTACTATTCTTATGCTACTTTGTGTCTGTTATTTAATATGTTTTTGTTCTTTTACTTTTAAAATAAAAGTGAAAAAAAAAATGATTCTTCTATGCAGCTTATTTTTGATTTTTTTTTTGCGGTACTGGGGATCGAACTCAGGACCCTGCGCTTGCTAGGCAAGCGCTTATTCCACTGAGCTATATCCCCAGCCCCTTTTTTTTTTAAATTTTTTTTTTTTTTTTGCGGTACTGGGGATCGAACTCAGGAATTGCAGCTTATTTTTGGATCATGCCTTTTGACCCATTCTGCTAGTCTGTTTCTTTTGATTAGTGAATTGAGACCATTGAAACTGATGGTTATAATTGATATGTATTGGTTTATCCTTGTCATTTTATTTTCTTGTTGTTGCCACCCTTTTCCCTTCCGTTTAATTGCCTTGCCTGATGGATTCACTCGGTTCAGGTTCATGCAGTTGTAATCAGATTTCTTTGTCAAATATCCTTTGGAACATTTTGGAGTGCTGGTTTGGTGTTTTTGAATTTTCTCTGATGTCCTTTGTCGTGGAAGTAGCTTAGTTCTCCCTCAGTTTTGAAAGATAGTTGTACAGGGTACATCAATGTGGGTTGGAGGGTGTTTTCTTTCAGTGCTTGAGATACTTCAAGCTCTCCTTGTCTTGTGGTTTTGTGCTGAGATGTGTGCTATGTTTTTGATGGCATCTCCTCTATGGGTGATCTGTTTCTTTTCCCTAACAGCTTTTAATATTCTGTTCTTGTGTTGAATTTCTGGAATGGTACTAGTATAAGCTTTGTGGTCGATTTTTTAAAAATCATGGCTAATTGGAGTTCTATATGCCTCAATTACTATATGTCAAATAAAATTGAATGATCAAATAGGCCATCATCTGTGTAACTGAGTAACAAAGGTGAAGGTAACATTATGTAGGACAGCATCCAGAGCTAATTCCCTTCTATTTTCTCTATAATTCTGTATTTCCTCAATCATTTTTGTATTAGCAGAAATGAAGATAACTTTATATTATACAGCATCCAGTGCAAATTCCCTACTATCTTATCTATAATTTGGTATTTCCTTTAATGTTTTTGTGTTAACTAATGTGAAGAAAACTATGTAATACAACATCCAGTTCTAATTCCCTACTATATTCTGTATAACTTTGTATTTTCTGTATTGTTTATGGCT